>JAQQZY010000003.1:223459-238947 GCA_030068375.1 Ostorhinchus rueppellii | reverse complement strand
TTCATTTTAACTTTCTATTTCATATAATTAATGTTTTTCATTTTAACTTTCTATGCCTCTCCTGTGACTTCTATATGGTTTTATGTAAAGCACCTTGACTTGTCTTGTACATGGAATTTGCTATACAAATAAATTTGCCTTGCCTTGCTACAGTAAATATACAGTAAGACCCAATCCCAATTCACCTCTTTCCCCTAACCCTTGGCCCTTGCACTTGGCACTACCCTTTGAAATAGAGCTGTAAGGAGTAGGGGTTGAAACCTTCCCCTATGAAATGGAACAACACTTGGCAACCTGTTAACGTCAACAGCGGTTATCAGCTCCACTTTGCAAAAACTTTGTTTCCGAAAGTATTCCTCATACTGGCATCAGCTGTAACTGTCTCTGTTCCATGGGCTTTAGTCATCTTTTTACATCTATCAACTATAAACCTCAGAAATGCGATCTATAACACACTGAAACAGCATTACACAATCGATGAAATGATTAAGTTGTTTACAAGGAAAGTCCTTACATTTGTGTTTCTTTGATCACTTCTGCACGTTTTGGCTGTGTTTACTTCCGTCTGCCAATGATCTGAATAGAATTATGTGAAACTCCTTCTACCCCTTCATTCGTAGTGTGGTCCTGGAAAATCTCTGTTTCGAGGGCTAATCAGCCCTTCACCTTAGCCCTTCCCCTCCATCTAATTGAGAATCAGGACAACATTACCCCTTTATGTGAACGCGCAAAACGGAGGGGTAGGGGTAATGGGTGAATTGGGATTCAGGCTAAATACAGACCTGATACTTAGTGCTGTTTTATAAAAAGTAGAGCAGTAGAATCACCACCAGGTCACGTCGAACAGAATCTGATCAGTGATTGTTCCATACAGAGGTCGATCACATATTTAATCCTTAGCTGTCTGTAAAAACTCATGTGACTTGAGAAAATCTGTGTAGATTTTCTACACCCTGAAAACACAAGGTAAAGCGTCATGTCCTCTCAGACCACTTGAAATACAATGAATGTTAATGATAGATTTATTGTCCGATGAGGCTACAAAACTGTTAAGCACCGTAACTTTAATGTGAAATCAGAGTAGAAAATACAGTGTATGCAGCAAACAGCAGGTCACAAACATTACTGATCACTATATTATTATTTTTGGAGGTTGAATGAAAGAGGTTTTAGAAATTGAAGCATCTCAAACAAAACTAATTCAAGTCCAATAAGGGACTTCAATAAGGGAACATATATTGTGGTGACTCTTACAGTAGATCCTGATGTTCATGTGCATGTGTTGCGTAGAGCACCAGGTTTACACTTACGATGACAGTGACAGTCCCAGAGGACGCCGGGCTCAGATGGACCCCAGAACCCCTGATGAAGTCCGTCTGCTCAGCGAGACGTCTCCAAGGACCAATCAGAGAGCCCCACCATCAGACGACCAGGACGACCAACTTAAACTATCCCGATGTCTGAGCGATCCCGGACCAAAGAAGGAGGATGACGAATCATGACTGTCATTTTAAAGAACCTGTCGCCATGGCAACTGGGGTTGAACTCTGCAGTCTGTTTTGTTTAACAAACTGAGAGCCTTCAGTGAATGAGATGAGCTTCATATTCATATCCTTTTTTTTTTTTTTAGCATTTTGGTTTTTACCATTATGTGATAATCTTTTTGAAATGCCTTTATTTTTTTTATTTTTTTAAATCACCAAGCAGTATTACCAAAGCACACAGCAGGAGTTGGTTCCAGAGACTTTACCCAGAGACTCGTTTATAATGTTTTTTGAACTTAAGCATCAAATGATAAAAGAAAGACATTTTACTTGTTTTAATAATGTTGAAGCAACAGAGAGGAGTTTAACCTCCAAATAGCACAGGAAGAAGTAACAAGTGGTGCCAGGCACAACAAACCCCACCCCCTCACATGTATTGTATCTTATTTTGGCATAAATCCAGCTGATGTCAGCATATCGATTGCCTCTTTATATGTGCCAAGTTTGAAGTAAATTGAAATAAAATGGATGTTTTTATAGATATTTCAAATTTCACCCATTATAAGTAAAAGGAAGGAAAAAAAAAACATTAAAAAAAAAAAAAACACACAAAATTATTAACTTTGACCTGCTTTTCCCAAAATATAATCACATCTATTCTTGGCCACTGGCAATCTATAAACCAATTTGGTATGAATTCAACCAATAGTTTTGCTGCTACAGTGTTAACAGAGAAAGAAACAAACCTAACCAAATACAACACCCCTTGCCTCCCATTTGAGGATGGAGTAAATATTGACCAGGAGCTCACCAAGGTGATATGAAACAAATCTGATTTTATTGTAAACATATCAGGAAGACTAAAGACATATTAAATATTAGTATCTCCAATGCATAGTTTATCCCCTAGAGGGTGCTCACAGTATTATTTTTTTAACTTTAAAGTGTCCTTGTCAAGGCGTTTATGTAAAAAGAATCTAAATATGTCAAACCATTATATTGTTTACTAATCTTTTAAGTCAAAAAAGATATAGATATACCACTGAAAGCAGTCAACGGAGCTTGTTTTGTGTCACTTGATTTCATAGTGATCAAACCCATTTTAGTTAACAGTGGTTTAACAAGAAGCAGCAGTGAAACTAAAAGAAGCCTTGAATGTTATTAAAGCGTTTATATATACTGAAGTGAAAGCCTTATTTGCAAAATAATGGAGAAAACACAGGAATTACAGATGATAAAAAAGCAGGTTATTAAAACCTAAAACATAGAATATAAAAGGAATCACACTCAGCACACAGGTGGTGATTAAAGTGAAATATCTTCAGTGTTTTCTGTTCTGAATGTTACCACAAATGACCGTGTTACTTCACCGCACTTCTACAATAGTATAGAATTAGTTGTCAGCAAATGCAATAATGAACTGATACAGTACTGTGCCAAAGTGTCAGGTCACAGTTAGATTTGTTGTTTTAGCAAAGTTATAATGACCACAAATATGCAATTGTCAGTTTCTCCATCAATATATGTACAACCGAAATAAACAAGAAACATGAGAACAGCATTAAAACATAAAAATATGAATGTTGTGGATGTTATATTGAGAAGAAAATAATTTTAAAAAATAGTCCAAATGTAAAGACAAATTCTAAAAACTCATTAAATATTAAAATTTACCTGTAGAAACCACTTAATTTGGATTTTGTATGAATATGTTTCATACTATATACATATTTACTGCATTTTTTGGATGTATTTTAATAATCTGATGTAAGTGCAAAATAGAAAAGCACTATATAAATCCAGTCCATTATTATTATTATTATTATTATTATTATTATTATTATTATTATTATTAAAGTGACTGAGAATTAAAGCTGCATGCTAATAACAAGCCTGCGAAAACAACAAAGCTAAAGACAGAACTGTACATCAGAGAAAATGTCCTTAACGTTATTAATTCAATCATTAAATCATAGAATTAAGGGATTTGGGTCTATGAATTAATTGGAAAAAACAGTACAAAAAATAAAAGCTGACAGACAAATTGACTGACAACAAACCTCTGCACACGTTTGCACAGAAGTAGACGTGTTTTTTTTCTTCATTTTATGGAAATGAAGAAAAGGACTTTGCAGTTAAAATACATGAAAAATGCACATGTTCATTAACCAATTATCAAAGTTTTTGCAGTGTTCATCTGTTTATCCTTGCAGTTACTGTGATATCTGCTACACTCATTTAGCTCTAAAAGATCAAAAACCTATTTTTACTCTATATTGTGTTGTGGTGACATTAAAAACACAAATCTGATGATCAAAGAATGTAAAATGAACCAAGTCATTGTAAACTGCAGAATATTGAGCACAACATTGTATTTATTTCTCATCACTGCATGACTGATCAGTGTTTTTCTCAGGGAATACGAGGCGCATTATTAACAAATGCTGCATGCAGAAAGAAATATAATATGTTGTGTTTTTCTGTCTGACATATGTTTTCCGTTTATAATGTGACTCTATGTAATGTGATCGTTTATAATGTGACACTAATGAGTGTTTTGGTGTCATATCGTCGCATGGCGGATGTTAAACGTAAAAGCAGGCCCGTGTGTCTTATTATAACTGACAGTTGTGTTTCTACTGTGAGCCTTTCATTGTCTGACATGAAGTGAAATTCCTCTTCACAGCACTGAACTGCTGAGCTTCTGCTGCCTGCATATTTGCCTTAAAATATGTCGCTTTTTGTTTGTGCCACTTGAAGATTTTTTTTTATATTTTGAAGAATGAAAAGAAACCTTGAAGTTATAAATGTTGGTCAAATGAAGAAAAGCTTTCATTCCTGTTGGAAATAAAGGTTTTTATCTGCCTTTGTTCTGTCATGTGATGCTTGGACTCTGGTCATTTTGTGGAGCAGTAAAATGTGGATTCAGTGGAATTGCGATATTTTTTTTAACCCTTTCATGCATAGTGGTCACCACAGTGAACAGCTGTTCAAAGGTGTTCTCCTCTGTATCCATGGAGTTTGTTGTTTTAGTTCCATATCAGCCAACACAGTGGATGCATCATCTCATACACTGCAAATTCATACCATTACTTTAACTTTGCTGTTCTAGGTATACGTTACATATTAATACATTCACAAGAGTCTCCACAATTGTGTCCTGCAAAAGTTCTTCAGATGTGATGTACAGTTATGAATTAATTGCAGTTTATGTTTTTGCTGCTTTGTCACACAGACACATCTGATCAGAGGCTTGGATTTTATGCCAGAAAATATGAAAACAACTCTGAATCACTATTACATTTCTCAGACTTAAATTACAAATTATACATCAAAACATAGGAAAAGGGGTTTTCTTTCAGATACCTTTCAGAAATTTTAAGCTTAAACTGTTTAGTTTTTAATCTACAGGCCTCCAAGTGCAGACACTAATGATTTTGCTCATCATGGTAATCATTGTTATGGTAGCTGTTGTCATGCCAACCCCCGTCAGGGTAAACTTTGTCATGGCAACCATCGTCATGCCAATGCTGGATCAATGACAGTGGATGGAGATGCTTAGTTTATGTTCAATTAATGATAGATTTGCTGAAAAAGTATTTTATTCAGTTTCCTCTGTTTTTAATATAATAACATTTACTCAGAGTTTTAATGAGTATTTATAATAACTTAATTTATATAGCACCTTTCAAAACTGGGTTTACAAAGTGCTTTACATACAAGTAAAAAGGGCACAACAGCAGGATGCAAAGTGTAAACAAGGATAGAAAAAGAAACACAATCAAGGGAATACGTAAAATATCTTGTATAAATGAATAGTTAAAACAGGGTGCAATAAAAATTCATCATCCCGAGGTGACAGCATCACGTAAAAGTAGGTCTATAAAAGTGTGTTTTAAGAAATGATTCAAAAGATGTGACTGATTCTGCAAGCCTTATCTCCTCAGGCAGGCTGTTCCAAAGTCGAGGGGCCCCCGATGGAGAAGGCGCGGTCACCTTTGGATTTAAGCCTCGACTTTGGAACAGTCAGGAGACCTCCGCCCAAGGATCTAAGGCTGGTTCATAGTTCATAACTGGTTCATAATTTATGTGATCAGTGAATTAAATGTAGGAAAATACTTGATTTACATGGAAAAATGCATGAGACAGGGGATAATATTATAACACATGATTCTAAATCTTTTTTTTTTTTAAGTTAAATAAAGAGAGGGGAAAAAAAGACAATTCAAGAACTGCCATAAAAGTAGCACTGTGTCTTTAGGCATTTCTCTGGTGCAGCACATCTTTTCTCCCTGAAATGTATGTTTTTGTATATGATCTCTATTAAATAAAATCAGTTTAAATAAGCTCTGGCATATGAAGAGAGATCAGGAATTGAACTTCTGATCCTCCATTTAGTAGATGACCTGCTTCACCTCCTGAATCACAACTGCCCTCCATCTTTGAATCTTCATCTTAAAAGTCATTTAAAGCTGTTGGACAGTTTTAGTGGAATAAAAAGTATAGTTTGCCTCTGAAGTGTAGTGTTGCATAAAATGGAAACACCCAAGTACAAGAGAGCTTTGAGAACCTCCAACCCACAGCAATTGGCATATTTTGTTGCAAACTGACTGAAATTGTTGAATAACTGACCAGTTAATTCTTTGCACCCCTGAGCTGCAAAGGGGTGTATATACATGACATGATGTGTTTATCTGTTTCCTATTTTTATTAACGTTCCACTGTCTGTTATAAATGATGACCTCCCAGGACATTTCAGTCCAAATAACAGGGAGTTTTCAGTCCCCAACATACCAACCAGCAGCAAGGATGATGGGAATATGACAACAAGGGCAACAAACACCCTCAGGCAGGTGACATGACCAGCAACATGGACTTCTCTGGCACCTGGAAGGTTTATTCTGAGGAAAACCTGGACGAATTCCTGAAAGCAGTCGGTAAAGACATTCATTTTCCTTTTTTATGATTAATGTGGCTAACAATACAAACTTAATAGAAATGTTTTGCTATTTCTTCAAGGTGCTCCTGAAATGATTGCCAAAATGCGTAAGGACATCAAACCAGCAATAACAATTGAACAGAACGGCAAAGACTTCACCTTCACTATAAAGACACCACTCCGCACCTGTGTCAACACAGTCAGCATCGGCAAAGAGTCAGAAGTAACTGCAGTGGATGGCAGGAAGTTTAAGGTAAGACACTCTGTCTGTCTGTCTGTCTGTCTGTCTGTCTGTCTGTCTGTCTGTCTGTCTGTCTGTCTGTCTAGTAATAAGGATCACAGAGAATAATTTTTAAAAATGCAATTATGGAATATCATGTATGATGGAACTGTGATAATTTTGAAAGTCTTTTACTGTTCCAACACACATAGAAGTACAAATTTAAATAGCGGATGTAAATTCAGCAACTAAAGCAGGCTTTTAAACTTCTGTATATATTGAAATTACTTCAACGAACTACCATAAAATGTTGTGTTTTTGTGCAATGTTTTTGTTCAACCCAGTGCACTGTCAGGGAGGAAAATGGGAAGTTAATCACAGACAGTGAGAAATTCACCTCTGTCAGAGAGATCCAAGGAGAGGACATGGTGGAGGTCAGTAGCTTAATTTATCTGAAGAAATGCAACAGTCTGAGCTAAATATGATGATATTTCATGTTTCTTTATCATTTCTTTCTGTCTGTACTCCTTTACTTCTTCAGACAATCACTGCTGGCTCTGTAACATTCATCAGTAGAAGTAAACGAGTCTAATCCAACGCTGACACCACATGGATCTTCTCAAAGATGATTAATAAAGATAAATATATGCATCAATAAATGTGTCAAAATAAGCCATCTTTTTTTCTTGAAAGACTTTAACAACTTAAGACACATAATGCAAAACATATACAATTATAACATTTCGTAACACAATATGAAAGCTGAATGTGATAGACATAATAGATACTTTTTACTAAATCCGCACTGTATTGACGTTATTTAGTCGACAGGAGGCGCTGTAGTTTCCATGTGAGTTTTTTTCTTTGAAGAACCATTAGGCGCCTTCAAAGTGCGCATGCGTTTCACATTTTTTCGTTGGAGGTTTTCCATACGGAAAAAAAATATTCTGCGGAGGGTGTTGTAATTTTATGGCCAGATACATGAGGCCTCCAAACACGTCTTTGTTTGTTAGAAACATCGCCGATGAGTCCAGGTGAGTGTATTTGTATGCGGTTGAAATCACAGATCATGCACTAAGGCTAACAGATAATGCACATTAACGCTAGCATGCTGAATTAGCTGTTCAGCTAATGTTAGCATGGTCAGAGCTTCTATTTACGCTTAAACCAGCGTGTGTATGCACAATGGCAATGTTTTTTTATTGTAAAACTTCAAATACAACCATAAAAGGCAATTAATTAAGTTTATAACATGCAATGTGAACTTGCGTTTGCTTTTTTGTTTCTGTTGGGTTTAATGTAGCAAGCTAGCACTAGCTATAACAACAGCAGCTAGCGATATATTTATTAAATATGAAGGCAAATTATATCTACGGAAAATATTTCACACTATTACTTATAGAATTACCAAACATTAAGTCGGCGGAAAATACTCGTTAATTCTGGCTTGCATTATAGATCAGAAATTCTATTGTTCTACACGACTAATTGATTATAATTTAGTGTTATCGTATGTAACTTATACTCTGATGGCACTTCATACAATTCTTAAATGCAGGAAAAACAATATTATTTGAGAGAAAATAAATAAAATATGGCGCTTTAGTCGTAGTTGGATGGTACGGTTTAGGTCCCAATGGCTTGAAGAAGTATTTGTTGTTGATCCATTGTTCTGGTTGTATTTTCTAATCGATTAAAATGTTATAAAATAACTAACGTAACTTGTTGGTAGACAGTCTCATTTTTTAACCTTTTGCTGTTTTATTTAACCATTTCCAACTCTTTCCATTAAACGATATTTTTCATTCTAATGTGTTGTATATTGATGTGATTAAAATAAGACATGAATATAGAAGTAAAAAGCATGTTTATCCTAATCTAATGGTTTCCTTCTAATCGTTATGGTAACGCATTGACCTGGGCACTGCAAAAATAGTTAGTGTGCTAATGTGCTTTATGATGTAACCCAATGGAGCATCAACCCTGCTCCTCTTAGAACCCTTAGTTGTATTTTCGTTGTTTTTTTTAAATTGCATGTATTAAGAGTGCACAATAAAGGGACAATTGACCCAAAACACAGTAAATCCAATATTAATCAAACTAAGGGAAGAGAAAGTAAAATATTCTATCACTGTATAAATGATATCAAAACGTCAATTAATCATGCTTAAATTGAAGATAGTTGGTTCAGATTACTGTGCAGGTAAGATATTATGTTGTGTTTTTTGGGTAAATTGTTCCTTTAGCTCACTCAAAAGATGCTCTACCAGATTTTCTTACTGGGTGATAATGTAGGGAGGTTTGCCCGTGGTGGTCAGTTGAGTCATATTTGTATTTACGGTGTTCAGGCCTGAGGATTTGCGGCGTGAGTTTGGCCGCTATGGGCCGATAGTAGATGTCTACATCCCACTTGACTTCTATACACGTCAACCAAGAGGATTTGCATACATTCAATATCCTTTCACAATGAACTGCATCTGTTTTTGCCTTCTAACCATATCTCACCCTTCTTTCAACAGGAAAGATTTGCTGCTATGTTTTTTTCCTTGCATTTAAATTGATTGAATATCTAACACACATATTTCTCTGTTATTGCTTCAGAAAATGTAAAAGCATCCAGTTGTGGAACCGGCCACAAAGAGTAACAAAGACCCATATAGAGTAGCTGTAAAGACAAGTCACACAGACCTTCAGGAACAGAGGGAGGGAAAAGGTTGAAAGAGAAAGTAAAGCATGAAGAGGAAAAGGGAACGGAGACAAAGCTTGGATATGGCGACAAAGAATGGGGAAAAGAAAAGAGGTTTAAGAGGAAAAGGCAAGCAGGAAACTCAAGTCTCTCTGGGAGTCGATTAAAGAGTGTAAAGATCAAGATGAAGTTCAAAGTCAAGCATGGGCAAGGTAACAAGTCTGTATTATTTTGTATCCTCCCAAGACAAATCCACAATTTGACACCAAAATCAGCTGTCCCATTTTCCTTTTTAATCAAAATAATTTAATCAGTCATCACTGTACTTGATTTGTTCATATATATTTGTAGTCCTGATCCCTCAGACAAATATTTGATGTGTGTGAAACGCTTGCTTCGTCTTTTATCTCTACAAAAAGCAACAGAGCGTGTATTTGTCTTTTTACTGTCTGTAAATGTCAATACTGTATCTGATCTGTTATCTTTTGTACTTTGTATATCTGGCCACACAAATTGGAAACAAAAGGTCTACTCTTAGTATAAGATGGACTGCTGCACGAGACCATCTAAACAACATTAAAAGTAAGTGCAAAATCTGTTTGTGGTGTAAAGGATGAAACATAAAGACTTTTATTCAGGTTTGATGACATCTTGTAAATATTTCAAGGGTCAAGACATCTTAATGCAAGGATCATCAACCATATTTTACCAAAGAGGCTGAAGTTTTCAAGTAAAATAAAATTGTAGAGGTTTAATTACTTTTGACAATTATTGATTTAACTAGATATTTAGGCTTAAACAGAAAATGTTCCCAGAAGGGGAATCTCTTCCAATCAGCCTCCATGTTATGTTATGGGCCTGTTTTAGGATAGGAAGACGAACTGCTACATATCCTACATATTCTTGTTGCAGTTTTATTCTCTCATCTGTAGGTCATATGTGTCAAAATTGATGATCACTGTTTTAATGTGTCTGTTCCAGCTTTCAGAATATATGTAGGGTTTGTTTAGATGAAAGCAAACTAGTTCTTTAACTCACATTTTAATAAATTAAAATTTGTGTGGCCACACCAAAAACAAGCAAACAGAACCCTTAACCCCTCAGCATATTTGAAGATGTGCGTGATGCAGAAGATGCTCTTCACAGCCTCGACAGGAAGTGGGTCTGTGGCCGTCAGATTGAAATCCAGTTTGCCCAGGGTGACAGAAAGAGTAGGTTTTTGGACTTATTTTTTATTATTGTGTAAAAGATTACTTGATATGTTTTGTGCATTCTGTATTCCCATCTTTGTTGACTTCTCTAGTTTTTTTATTTCTACATCAGCCCCAAATCAGATGAAAGCAAAGGAAAGGCGCTCTCCAGGCCGCTCCTCGCGATACGATGACTATGATCGAGATGGCCGCCGCAGACGCTCGCGCAGCCGCAGCTATGAAAGATACAGATCACGAAGTCCGTCCTATGAACGACGACGCAGGCGCTCTGAAAGTCCTCGAGAGTGAGTCTCAAAAACTCATCAGTAAAGACCTGAACAGAAGAAGATTTGTTCTTGAAGTGCTCTTTAATGTGACAAAGTGTTTGACAACTTCATTTCTTTTTTTATATATATAATAAAGCTCTCGTGGTCGGATGTATGCAAGAGGAAGAAGCAGGAGTCATGAGGATGACAGGTATCACTTGTCTTCATCACAGTTAAAGATGTCTTGTGGTTGGAAGTTCTTACTTTCCTTTTACATTTGTCATTATATGTGTCCCTGAGGTCAAATTTAGATACAATCATGAAATAATTTATGATTTTTTTTTTTTTAATTAAATGGTACACCAGATGCCTCTCATGTGAACATTGTGTGGATTTCCATCAGTGTCAATTATATGTTTCAAAAAGTCTTAAGTTTAGCTTTTGGGAACCTGTGTATGTCTCGTGTAGGATTGTCAGATTGTATCTTGTCAGATTGTTAGATTGTATTGAAACGAAAAAATTCCACAGGACAGATTTGAGAACTGAAATATAGAGGAAATACTGACAATGATTTGTAAATATCAAAATTAAACATTTCAGTGTCATCTGAGCTGCTTTTAATAAATATAAACAGAAGATTGTGATTATGTGAAGGAATTGTTGGCTTTAAATGTTCAGATTATGTGACAGATGCAGTGTTTAATTTTGTCTTCAGGTACAGGCAGAGGCCTCGAAGAGAGTCCAGAGGGAGATCTCGATCTCATTCCAGATCCGCAAGTCCACGAGAGAACATCAATCCACCATCGACCTCCCATTACACTGAGGAGGAAGTGCGACGGACACACTCTCCGTCACACTCCAGGTCCCGGTCTGCATCACGATCACGCTCGCGTTCTCGGTCCAGATCCTGGGCAGGCCGCAAGACCGGCGGGCGTTAGAAAGTCTGTAGCCAGTGTCAGTCATTTGTCAAGAAAAGATTTGTTTGTTTTGACATGAATGTAACGTCCACTGAACCATTTGTAGAACGCTTGTGTTGCAGCTCCATTTTAAGAACAGTGATGTTTGGTTTTATAAAGTTGTTTTGGTTTATAGAATTAAGACACAGTGAGCGATTTCTGTGTTCAGTGGTAGCTGGCCAGGTCTTTTTTTATATTTAGTAACAGAATTTTGATTTCCTAAATCCTATGCACCCATTTTTGCAAAAAAGGAAAAAACAGTATTTTTCAAAGGAACCCAGTCTGTTGACAAACTATTCCAGCGTTTCTGTGAGTTTTATAAAGAATTACATCAGAACACTTACTGCTGACTGTTTTCCAATGCAACAGGAGAACCACCTGTTGCATTAAAGACAATGAGAAGATTTCTTTGTTGGGATGATAAATAAGCTTGCAGAATATTATTTTGAGATAGAAGTTCATAATGCCAACATTACTGAGGTGATCAAATATCATTGAACTTCAATCCAGATTCAGGCTGAATTAAAGGGTGAAGCAGAAAATGTTCATGTGTTGCATTTCAAGCAAGTTGAGGTTTTACTGTTTAAAAAAAAAAAAAAAGTTTATGTCTGCCTTGGAAAATAGTTTGCAGTGAGGTCAAGCACGTGTTTGGACTCAACTGTGCAGAAATGCTGCTATGTTCCTTTAGTGTTAAATTGTCCACTAGAGACTTAACCACAAACAGTTTAAAAATGTACGTTCGTTTTTGTTTTAGTGGTGTTTTCTGTAATGTTAGGCCTTTTTGAAAGGTATTCCATTTTGGAGCATTTCTCTGAATAACCGTTCTGAGAGGAGGAACTAAAGTTTCTCATTGGTGTTTACATGACTGTTTTCAGAATGAATCTTGTCACTGCATGTTTTATCCTCCTAATCTTCTATATTTAGTAGGAAAAACTGTTATTTTGAGTAATAAATTGATCCAGTATACAGAAGCAGTGAGTGGTATCTAGTTTTACTTTTCTTGTAGCGTTATCACAGACGTGTTCTCGGGCTCCTGATAAGTGTTGACATGTTTGTGGGATGCCAGAGTCATTGCACTGAAACAGGCCGTCCAGCCGAGCATATTGATTTCCTGTTAATGGAACATGAAACTGGTGGGGAGGGAGCGTTCAAATTAGATTCACAGTGAGGAAGCAGTCATGTGTGAAATCGGACATGTCCCATTGATCACTGTATTGAAAAATGTGTTCATTAAAGAGCAGAAAGGCAGAGCATGGATTGGATTTGTCAAACACGACTGGAATAAATTGAAAATGGAAAGAGAATCAACTGTACAACTGAATATTGTAATCTACTAGTTCTAGATCATTGAATATAAAATTGATTAGATTCCAATCGGAAGTAAGAATGAGTAAGAGACTGTACTTAAAATTCTGCTGGCCAAAATAAACCCACTTTAAAACCCACATGATTTTAGTGGAAAATTCATCACCAACAAACTGAAAACAGGCTTTTTTTGTGTGAACCTGTGAGAAGTTCAAATGTATGGTTTTCAGGACAAAGTTGAAACATTTCACTCAACATTTATTTAAAGAGGCTTTTTAAGACACTCAAGGACAGCCAGAACAGATCAATAAAAATACATGAACGAGAGAATTTAGAATAAAAGTAGGCGTTACGGTAATGAATGAATTATGTTGGGTAGAATAGTTGCGATTTGACAATAAGAGTCAAATAGAAGTACATGTAGTAAAGGTTTAATGCCTTTACAATAACAGTAAAAGCCCTGACAAACCCAAAGTAAAAAGGATTTCTACATCTTTACTGCTTCTCATGCATGATATACATTGCTTTACAACAGGGACGTTATGTTATTACATCATGTAGATTTGTGTTGATACACAGTGATGCAAGAATGAAGAAATAAAAATGTGATCAGATAGTTTTGTAAATGTAGGAGATAGAAAGTATACATATGTCTTAAACTGTATGAAGTAAGCTCATAAATACTTGTAAAAAGGTAAAGCTTGAAGTATTTTATTGTTACTTCCCTTCTCTACTCACAACAGTGATCCTACAAACATGATCTTATAGACAGAGGTGGCACAAGTACTGGCATTCTGTACTTAAGTAGAAGTACAGCTACTTGGGTAGAAAAAAAGTACTCATAAAAATAGAAGTACTAATTCAACTTAAGTAAAAGTTTAAAAAGTACAACTTCTCAACTTTAATAAAGTACATGAGTAAAAAAAAATAAAACTGCATTTTTTGCCATAAATGAAATAATACTTATTAAACCAGCCAAAATCATATAGAGAATCGTATAAGAGTTTTCCTACAAGCACAGGTTCCCTCTGAAGTGATGTCATGTCCTTTTAGTCTGAAAAAGTAACGATTCTATTCTGAGAATGTAACTAGTTTAAAGTACAGATATTTATGCAAAAATGTAGGGAGTAAAAGTAAAAAGTTGCTGGAAAAATAAATCAAATAAAGTACAGATACTTAAAAAAATCTACGTAAGTACAGTAACGAGGTACTTATCCTATGTTACTTCCCACCTCTGCTCATAGACCACGATGCATTGCTGTAGGTTAAACTACTAATAGTTTATTATTAACCTTTATCTAACCAGGGAAAAAATGAGATTAAGAACCTCTTTCACAAGAGAGTCCTGGCCAAAATAGGCCGCAGCAAATACAAAACACAAGTTTACACCATTAAAACACAAATAACTGACACATTTGACAAATAGTAAAAAAAAAAAAAAATTTACAGGAGTAGCCTCAAGAAGTCTGTTTGGACTTAAAAGTGCTCAGAGAAATGTGACCTAATATTTACAACAGTTTATAAAGAAGTAAAAGAATTAGCCCAAATTCAAACAATGCAGCATTAAATTCCAATCCAACTTTATTTATAAAGCACTTTAAAACAACCACAGTGGACCAAAGTGCTGTACAGAACACTAGAAACACAATACAAATTAATAAAAGAAAAAAATAAATAAAACAAGTTAAAATATAAAACAGAACAAAATATCGACATTGCACAGGTTAAAAGGCCAAGGAGAACAGGTGGGTTTTAAGAAGAGATTTAAAAACTTCCACATTAATGCAGCAGTAATACTGATCAGAAACAAAATATCCACACCTTAAAATAATCGCCTCAGTCATTTTTTCTGATTTTGCAGAAAACACAAAAAACTGAACCATTTGTTGAATATATGATATTTATGAACAATTTTAATCAAAACAGTTATAACAACAGATGCCTATTGACACACAAACAAGGTCAGTCAAACACGGAACATGACAGAATTAAATGACTTGGGTAAATTTTCGAACATGCCAAAATGACTTAGGTAATTATTTTAAGAGGATGACGATATATAAATGTAAAACACTGACAGGGATTATTTTAACAGGTAGAACTGAATTCTTGTCTCATTGATATTTTCCTTAAGCAACAACATAAAGACATTATTTCCCTTCCTAAAATGAAAAAAACCCTCCTGTATTACTAATAATATGATATACAGATGTTGGATTTTGTTTTTGTTAGTTTTACCACTAGACAATACAACACAGAAACTAGGGGTCACTGGTTGAACACAAAATATTTAAGTGGCATATAGTAGTAATTATGCATTGTTTTATTTATAGTCCAGCTATTTTCTCCAGTGTTTTATGAAGATATGTTCCTTTATCTCAGCGGTTCTCAATTATTTTCTCTCAGGGGGGGGGGGGGGGGGGGGGGGGGGGGGGGGGGGGG
>JAQQZY010000003.1:171892-184317 GCA_030068375.1 Ostorhinchus rueppellii | reverse complement strand
TAAGGGTTAAAGGAGGACGTTTGGGTCTGTAAGGGTTAAAGGAGGACGTTTGGGTCTGTAAGGGTTAAAGGAGGATGTTTGGGTCTGTAAGGGTTAAAACAGCTGATGTGAACAAGTGACTTTAATGCAAATTTGGTATAAAAGCAGTATCCAGGAAGGTCTAGTCCTTTAGGAACACAACAAATGATGTGAAATATCTGAAAAGGGTATCGAAATGTTTGTAGGGATTCAGTCCTTTAAAACTTACACCTCCCCTTCCCTTGTGCATGTGATTCACTAAATCTAGTTCTTACCCAAAGTGCCGTCACTCAACGCTGCCCTGAGTAGAATTCATTTAAAATCATTTTTATTCCAGACCAGGGGTCGGCAAGCCGTGGCTCTGGAGCCGCATGCAGCTCTTTCCTCCCTCTGCTGCGGCTCCTGTGGCTTTGGGAACATGAATAAGTACTTAATCTAAATGAATTTTATTTTAGTTCATTAGTTTTTTACCCATTGGCCACAGGGTATTGTCATCAGTTGGTTCCCCGTCTGTCTATCTGTCCCCAAAACTTTGCCATGCAGTCAGGCCACTAGGGGCAGACAGCCACAGAGTTCAACCCTGTGAAAATGACCCTAATGTTAACGCCAGTGTTAATAATGCAATGTTAGAGTCCGGCTCGGCTCTGGGTATAGGCGACACAGGTGGCTGATTAGGGTGCCATCTGCTGGACAGGTTGCCAGATTACACATAAAAAAAATACAATAAAATAAATTCACATATCTGCATAATAAACCCTTTACACTTCCTTTACATGTTTTTTTCTGAAGTGAATCATAATCATAAAATAAGCCATGACACCAACTCACACGATCTGTTAAACATGCTGAGGATCCAAACAGTTTAAATTAATTTTCATCGTATATTTATTTCTCTTATGCTTCATATACTTTAGTTCTTTCCCACTGAATGGACTGTTTTAGATGTTATGTTTTATAAATAGCATTCATTTTTTAAAAAAAGGATAAATGCAGTCTTTTTAGTTGTTAAAAGGCTTTTGTGGCTCTTGGGGTTTTGTTTTCTGTGGGAAACGGGTCCAAATGGCTCTTTGAGTTTAAGATTCTGGTCTAATAGTGGGTTGAGTCAAACCTTTTTTCCAGTGTCCAATGTGTACAGTCTTGTTGATAAAACTGAGTAAAGCTATGAAAAAAAATGAAAAAAATGACAATATTTTGCTTGTAAAGAAGAAATCTGAAGTGGCATAAAACGGAAAAAGGCCGAACACCTTAAACATGTGCTTGAGTGGACGTCACTGATAACGGCGTCTGCTCGATCACCTCCTATTTCTGCTGTTTCAGAACAAAAAAGCGTCTTTACCGTCCCAGAGAATGACTTCAAACGCATCCTGTGGGTTCTGTCGCTGCCCATCATCGTTGTTCTTTTCCTGACCGTCCCTGACTGTAGGAGAAGGTTCTGGAAGCAGTGGTTCCTGATCACCTTCTTCATGTCGGCTGTTTGGATCTCTGGGTTCACCTACGTGCTGGTGTGGATGGTCACTGTGGTCGGTAAGAACATCACATGACAACACACTTTTAACGGCATTAGATTAAATAGAACATATTATTTAAAAAAATTTAAAAAATAAAAATAATTATTATTAAAATTAAATAGAACAGTACGGATCCTCTGGACAGAACCCTCAGGAAACCCAGGTTCCATCAGCAGCACAAACACTGAATCTAGTTATGATTTGGCACAAAAGAAATAAAGTTTGACTGATGATTAATTCATGTACACACAAGAAAACAGCAAAAAAAAAAAAAAAAAAACTATAAAAAACAGGAGTGACAAAAATGCAACTGCACATTATTGTACTTACTTCATTTAAGACGTTTCAGGTTCTTCATATTTGTTCAGGTTATTCACATTTTTTGCTAAATTATACTTTGTTTTATTGTAAATACATGAAACTGTTTACATTTACAAAGAGAAACATTTGCAGTTGTCATTATTTAGATGTTATTCTGTTAGTATTTTACTGGTCCCGCCCACTGGTCCCGCCCACTGGACACTGAATTGGTCTGAATCTGGAACCTGAACTAAAATTGATTTTAAGATTGTTCATATCTTAGTGTAATTCTTGAATTTCACAAATTTATCACAAGGGCCGAACTGGACCCTTTGGGGGGCCGGATTTGGCCCCTGGGCCTCGTGTTTGACACCTGTGCCTTTGACAGTAGACCTTAGTTGGGTTGGTGGAGAACACCTGGTTTGTTTTTCTTGCCTCTACTTCTCTTGTAGACCTCTTTCGGGGGGGGGGGGCTGTGAGCCTCTGCTTCTCAGTCTCCGGGTCCTCAGCTGTGGACAGTCGGTTCTACTTCCTGGGCAGCTCTTTCCTTAGTTCTGTTTGAAGGAGGACTCCATGATCTTCTCCTCCATGGGGCAGTTGGCTCCTTCTGTCCACTCCTCATGCCGTTCATAGATGACTGTTGCTGCTGCATACATCAGCTGGTTGGTCTCAGAGGTGGTGGTGGGAGGACGGTTAGCAGTGCGCTGTTCCAGTCCCTGGTTCTTTGTTGTTCAGCCTCGGCAGGAGGTGGTGGAGTTCCCCAGGGTTCTCCCCTTCCTGGTTCTCTGTTTCAGCTGCTCTTGTGTTCAGTCTGTCTGTCTAGAGTGCTGTCAAACCATTCCAATTTTTAATCACATGAATCACGATGATGGATTAATCTGCTTAATGATTCATTTTGATTAATTCCGATTAAATATCACTCATTTTTAATCGATATTAATCGCATTTCATTTTCCATGAGCAAACAGACTCAAGACAGAAGGAAATAAATGTACTTAACGTGTTTGTCACAAACTGGGTGACATGTTAGCCACCGTGATTAATGTATGTTTGGTGTTAAGGTGGTATTTTAAGGTGGAAGTGCTTCAGTGAATATTCAGCTCCTTCCTCAGAGTGGGTCTGATCCTTCCTGTTGGTCGACTGTTCGGTCTTGGTTCTGTTTGTCCTCATATTTCCAACCTGCTGTTTGTTCTTCCATCTTTGGTTGGTTCTGCTGCCTGTCACTAACGGATCAGCTGATCATGTGTTTATGTGTTAACGCTAACTCTACTGGACAAACGGAACTAATGTGGTGGATTATAAATATATACACAGATATAGATATAGTTTAATAATCACAGAATAAAAGTTATAAGAACGTGAACAGTAATAGTCTTAACAAGGATAGTATATAATAAATAATAATAATAACAATAATAATAATAATAATAATAATAATAATTATTATTATTATTATTATTATTATTATTATTATTATTATTATTATTATTATAACAACAATGATAGATAGAATAGAATAATGATAATAGTAATAATAATATTAAAAGCAACAATAATAATAATAATAAAAGTGACATGAAATAACAATAACGATAACAACAACAAATAATAACAAAAACTACAATGACAATAATAATAATGATAATGATAACAGTAATGATAATAATAGTAAAGTGTATTTCTAGTGTTATTTCTATCAGTGCTTTACATCAGTGTTTTAGGCAGAAATGGAGAAACAGGATGTGTAAACAAACACACAAACAGGGTGTGTGAAATAGAAGTGACGTACATGGAACGGCTTCATCAACCTCCAGCCCTGGAACGTGTCAGACTGGGATCAGTGGACCAGTGTCCATACTCAGCCCCAGCTGATCGTCTCCACGTGTTTCATAACGTACATTTAATATCAGGCAGAATGTTGGTCAAACTACACCCATTTTTCTTCAGAACGTTCATGTTTTTTGTTTTGTTTTTCTTGTTATTCATATATTTTGTGAAAGGATGGTTTGTAAAAGTCAACATTTTCCTGTAATTTAAATGTTGTTTCACTAATAGAAAACCCAAACCCTTGTTCTGGTTGTTATTTACAGGTTATTGTGTTTTTGTTTTCCTGCTTCTGACCCACTTTGGAACCTGAACAGTAATGAGTTTGACCAACGTAGACGATGTACAGTAGTAAAATGAGCAGAAAAGTCCCGTTTAAAGGCAGAATAGTTTGGTTTGAGCTGCAGCCGTTTGTGTGTTTGAAGGCCAGTGTTTGTTCTGCGGCGTGTGCTGCCAACAGCTTCATAGAAAAGCCGTGTGGACGGTGTTTAATGTGTTGTAAAGTTCGATTTTCTGTTCATTTAACCAGATTTATCACATTACAAACATCACAAACATGAATCCAACAGGAGATAGTGGTGAAAATAAATGTAGCGTCCAGTAGTTTGTGTGAGCAGCAGGAGCTTCGTGTTCTTCAGCTCAGACGTGTGTGCTTTTGACCCATTTTATACATATCTGATTTAGTTTTCCTCCTCTACAGGATCAGTAGTCATGTTTCATTTCATATTATCTGTCATTTGTTTCAGTTAATATTAGTTTTCCGCTCACTCAGCCTGTATGTAATCGGCTTCATCCAAACTGCACATACACTGATATTTTTTCAAATATATTTTAACAATTTTTTGTGTACTTAAGTGTATTTGTTATACATCTTAATGTATTTTTGTATTTTTTAGTGTATTTTAGTGTATTTTTTTAGTGTATTTTGGTGTTTTTTTTGTATATCTTAGTGCATTTTTGTATAATTTTTGCATATTTTAGTGAATTTTGCGGTGTATTTTAGTGTATTGTAGTGTATATTCTTGTATAAATGCATTTTTGTATATTTTTTGCATATTTTTAGTGTATTAGTGTATTTTTCAGTGTATTTTAATGTATGTTTTTGTACATCTTGATGCATTTTGTATATTTTTTGCATATTTTGGAATCAGCCTTTATGAGGAATATTTCAAAAAAAAAAAAAAAAGAAAAAAACTGCTGTAAATATATTGTTTTATAGAATCTGAGGAGACTTTTTTCCGTTTGTCATGTCTCTAAACCTTTATCTATACCTTTTCATTCATTTGTGTCTCTTGCTAATTTTATTCTTTTTTTGGACCATGTCGATGCTTTATGAAGGTCAAACAAAAAACTACTGGTTCGATTTCAAATCCTTGTTGTTGTTCAGTTTGTTCCAGTTCATGTTCAACGTCTTAAATCTGTTATTAATGTTCATTCTAGTGCTTTATTTAGTCTAAATCTGTTAAACTTCAGTTCATCTCTGTCTTTTTCTGCTCTTCCACCTGTTTTGAGCTAAAACACAGTAAAACTAAACCACTGAAGAAAAGGAACACAAACACAGACTCACAGCAGAACATTTACCTGCAATAATGTCTGAGGTTAAATGTGGCTTAAGCTGTTTTAGTCGAGTGATATTTCAGCAACTTCAGTAAATACTGCGGTATTTGTTTTTTTACACCATGTATAGAATCTGCACTATTATTTATATTCACATGTCATTTCTCATTATTGTGTTTTTCCTCATTATTATTGTCTTTTTATTATTATCTTCTTATTATTCTGTAGTTTGTTTTTCTCACTTTTTCTGCTTTCCTGCTGCTTTAACAAGTGAATTTCCCTGTTCGTGGGATCAATAAAGTTCTATCGAATCTAATCTAAATAACTCCTCATCAGGTGTTGGTTACAGTCAAAATGGTAAAAACACAGTAAATAAAATAAATAAAGGGAATGGAAGGGAACAATAAAACAAAAAAGAACAAGGAAAAAAGTGGGAAAAAAAGCCCAAACTGTCCATTTTTACAGTGAGTTGGTTTTGGTTCACTTCTCTGTGTTTAAACCCCCCCCCACACACACACACACACACACATTCTACAGACGGTTGGGGGTGTACTGAGCATGCTCAGATGTAAGCTCTATTCTATCAGAATGTTTTGAAAATGTTCCTAATGAACAAACGGTTGAATTTCTCTGAATATTTACATCCCAACACTGAGCTCAGACACATCAGGGGTTAAAGCAGGGGTGTCAAAACCGGCCCACCAAAGGGTCCGATCCGGCCCGCAGGATGAATTAGTGAAATACAAAAATTACACTGAAGATATGAACAATCAAGGACATTAAAATTATGTGAGGTCAGTTCAGTCTAACGTGGGTCATAGCAGTAAATTACCAGCATAATAAACTATAAAAAATGAAAAACAACAAATATTTCTCTTTGTTTTAGTGAATAAAAAGTAAAACTACACAAAACTTTTACATTTACAGACTGTCCTTTTACAAAAAATGTGAACCTGAAATGTCTTAAGAGAAGTAAGTGTAATTTTTCCAATATTCTGCCTGTTATTAAATATTTTGTGTATTGTTAGATCCACTGTGTTCTGTCAGTTATAACATGTGAAAATGAGAAACTGAAGCCAAATAATGGCATAAATTGTTCAAAATGCACTTTTTTTCTTAAATTTCCGTTTGTTGGTGGTTGTTCATGTTTTTCACATGTTTTTAAGGATAGTTTGTAGATGTAAACATTTTGACATTATAATTTTACTTTTTTCACTCTAAATCATAGATGCCAGACACACAGATTTTGGAATTGATATTATTTCTATATTATGGTGTTATTATTGTAGTGATCCGGCCCACTTCAGGTCGTTCTGGGCTGTGTGGCCCCTGAACCTGTGGGTTAAAGGGTTAAAAACAGGATTGTAGGTTTGGTTTCTTTCCTTTTTTTCTGTTAAATGGATTTAGATAAAAGCTGTAAAAGTGTAGACGGCTCAGCTCCACCAATGGGATGTTTGTGTGCAGTCATGTGACTCATTCCAGCTCCTGTCGTTCATCTCCGTTACATCTTCATCAGCATCATCTGTAATAACTGAACGTTCCTGCGCTCCGTCCGTCAGCGCTCGGTTCCATCGTTCATCCTCATCTCTTCGCTCTTTTTTATTTTTTTTCTTCCTCCATCGAGTCGACTCGAGCCAATTTAAAATCCATTTAGGGACGTGATATAAATTCAGGCGGGACGCCTCATCGACGAGGCGGAGATAAACATTTAGTGAATGAAGCGGCGTCGGCGCAGATGAAAACAGCAGATGCATGATGGGAACCAGGCTGTTGGATGTTTGAAAACACAGACGTGCAGAGCCAGTGGAAGCGTCCCAGTGCAGCGGCTCTGATCCACAGGAGTCAAACCCGGGGCCAAAGGGTCCCATCTGACCCCAGGGGTCAATGTGTGAAATGGAAAACGGACACTGAAGACATGACTGATCAAAGGATTTGAAATCCTTTTAGTGGGTCAGAACCAGTAAAATACTCTCAGAATAACCAGTAAAAAAAGAAGAAAGCTGATTTTTCTTTTGTTTTAGTGGAAAAAATGTTTACATTTACAGACCTGACTTTTATTTAAAAAAAAAACCCTGAATTGTCTTAATAGAAGTCTGTGGGATTTTAATAATATTCTGCCTGTTATTGAATGTTTCATGCATTTGTAGATCCACTTTATTGATTATTTTGTCCATTTTTGTTCATTTTGTTGCTTTATTATTTCAATTTTTTTGCAAATGTTTTACATCATTAAATTTTTTTGCTTTATTTTTTGGTTTATTTTATTGAACATAAACCCAGTGTGTCCGTGCACTGACACTGATCCAACCCCATGGGTTCTACTGGTGAATCAGTGTCGTAGAAGATGACAGTGTTTCCATGGTAACTACAGAGCCTCTTAACGTCCAAATATGGTCATATCTGATGACCATGAAAAGAGGAAGAACTGAATTTGACATTAATTATTGACATTATTAATATAATTAGTGGATGAACAGGCGTTAAGCAGTTTAGATCAGTAGATGTTCTGGTCGTTGGTGGACATTTGTTTTTTAGTATTTATTTATTTGTTGGTGGATGTTTGTTTTTTTAGTATTTATTTATTTGTTGGTGGATGTTTGTTTTTTAGTATTTATTTATTTGTTGGTGGATGTTTGTTTTTTAGTATTTATTTATTTGTTGGTGGACATTTGGGTCTTTCAGGCTCTTTATTCCATCGACCTGCTGTGAATGAAGTCCGTCTTGTTCAAACTGTCCATCACACTGGCTCTCATTTCTAATCTGTCCAGCTTCATCCCTTTGTCCTTGTTTCTTGTCACATCCTATTGATCCAAAAAAAAAAAAAGAAGGGAACAGAATCCTCTCCAGAATATTTGAACAGGAGCTTTTTATTGAAGTCCTCTCCAGGGAACGGTGCACCTCAGGGCAGCTTTATGTTCCTGCTGCGGAGGACGACACTGGTTCTCACTGAAGGTTCATGTCGTATTTAAAACCCCAGAGATGTTCATGGACACACACCAGCACAGTGTGTGTGTGTGTGTGTGTGTACATGCGTGTGTGTGTGTGTGTGTGTGTGTGCGTGTGTGTGTTAGCCTTTAGTTTATGACTGTGGACTTGAACCCTTTAAGGACTCCTACAGACAAGATTTATTTATGTTGGAAAGTTTCAGAAAATGTCGTTTTTGTCCATTTAAAAAAAAAACAAAAAAACTTTTTTCAGGAAAAACCAAACTTTGAATATTTGACCATTATTGTATGTAATAAATGTTAAACCTAAAAATTCCAAATAATAATAAATATAATAATAATAATGACAACAATAATAATGATAATAATAATGATGATGATGATAAATAGTAAAAGAAAATACTTGAATTTTTATTATATTATGAAAAACAGCTGTAAATGTACAAAACAAAACATCATGCGGTTATAGAAATGACCTTTCCTCTGTTTTCCATGTGTTCAAACATAGTTTTTCTAGATCACTCATTTGTTCATTCGTTTTGGCAGAAGGAAAGAAAAAAAATGAAATATATTTTGTGCACAAGGAGCTAATATCAGAGCAAATACATGAATAAACAAAGGTGATCCAGAAAAGGGGGCGTTTCCATGTAAACTCGGAATAAACAAATCAGTTCAGTCTGTACGGCTCAGTGTGTCCATGATGGTGTTCGGCTGATTTCTGGTTCTTTGTGTCATTTGGATCCTGTTCTCCTTCTGTCTGGTTATAGACGGAACATCCATCATCTGATTCTATGATTCTAACGCACGCACACACACACACACACACACACACACACACACACACACACACACAGTTTTATTTATAGAACACCAAATCATAAGAGTTCTGTCATGACACTTGACATACAGAGCCAGTGGAAACACAAACCAGTGCACACCCTGTTTTGTGTAGTTTCTGCTCCTCTGCTTCAGTATCTGTTGGCTCACGTGTGTGTGTGTGTGTGCGTGTGTGCGTGTGTGCGTGCGTGCGTGCGTGCGTGCGTGTGTGTGTATCCTCCCGTCCTGCAGGTGGCGGTCCAGGCAGCCCCCAGACCATTCTCCATGAGGAGCAGTGGAAGATGCCGGCTCTGCCAGCTCTGCTGCTGTCGATTTACGTCGTCGTCCTGCTGACCATGGCACCGCTCTCCTTCAGCCAGGCCAACACCCTCTCCGCCCTTCGGATGGGTGAGTCCACGCCGGTTTAAACGCACACTGGAACCAAAACACGACAAAATCTGGAAGAAAACAAAGGGTTTCAGCCCAACGATAGATGAGATACTGTGACGGAGCCGTGTGTGCGTTCACAGCTTCTGCAAACGTGTTCTACGGTCAAACTGCAGGTGGGGTTTTATGGACTTTCTTCTTGGTTTAGACTTTTAGAAAATGTTTCAGCCCTGATCCACCAGGCTTTTATAACGTCTATATTATTAAAGCCAAGTGTGTGTGTGTCTGGGGATTCACACTAAATCCGTACACAGCTACAGTTTGTCATATTTATGTTTTTTTGGTCAAAGAACATGGTCAGCTGATCAGACCAATATTTTGTTTGATTTTAGTCATTTTGAAAACATTAGCATTAAAATCACGTTGCTGTGGCCAGAACTCTTTGGCGGTGACTGCTGGACAAATGTGGTACAACATGCATGAATACACAACAGCAGAAAAACCAGCCCATGGAGAACCTGTGGATCCACACACTGGTGCTTCCGCCACCTGCTGGTCAGTTTGGTTCATCATTAAACTGGTCTGTGGTTTCATACCATCAAAGCCAGTATGAGCTCAGGTTCAAAACACACCATGTTTTTATTCAATAAACTTGAGAAGTTGAAGTTGGATCAGTTTGGGTCTTGTCTTGTCATTCAGGGGTGGTAGTGGGTCCTGAAGCCGGACCAGTTCAGAACCAGTGGTCTAGGGCGTCCAACATGTCCACTCATGATCTGATGGGGGTTATTTGCCGTCAGCCTCCCAAAGTGCAGTGAAATATATATTAGATAGAACTTTATTGATCCCACAAACGGGGAAATTCACTTGTTACAGCAGAAGCAGAACTACAGAGTTATAAAAAGATAAAAAGACAATAAAAAAGATAATAATAATAATAATAATAATAATAATAATAATGAGGAAAAACACAATAATGGGAAATGACATGTGAATATAAATAATAGTGCAGATTCTATACATGGTGTAAAAAAATATCGCAGTATAAAGTGACCAGTAAGTAGCAAATAAATTGTATAAGTAACATTTGCAGGTAAAGTGACACAGAAACGACAACATGACAGCCTGATTCAGGTGTTGCAGTTGTTGTAGAGCCTGACAGCAGGGATGAAGGACCTACGTAACCTCTCCTCCTTACACCGTGGGTGTAACAGTCTATACACACACACACACACACACACACACACACATATATATATTCACAGTCAATGAAAACTTTGAGACCATGTCTTTCAGAATAATTTTTATTTTGAAACCCTAAACTGGAATTTTTTTCATATGAATAATTTATTTAGGATATTGGCAAACAGAATCAAACATTTAAACTTTCAAGAATAATTTCCAACAAAAAACTTAACAAAGTTCAGGTGCTGGTCTGTCGGCTCATGGGCCTGGATCAGCTGCTGCCTGTTTGCCGGCTGGAGAACCTGATTGGCCACCCGACGACTGAGATAGTCCCACAAGTGTTCATATAGGCAGAGTAGGCAGGACAGGGGAGCGACTGTGGTTTGGGAACAGCCCGTACGCCTGGTTATGTGACTGCATCTCAGACCGGCCTCCACCAAACCCAGCGCCCGGAGGCGTAGTTCCCCTGATAGACGTGGAAGGATGGCGTTCCCTGGACAAACAATAGTGTCCTTTTTTGGGCCTTTGTATCAGCCTTCAAACCAGTCCTCTAGTTGTGCAGATCCACTGAGTTCTGCTCACTGTGTTTAGTCCACTTTTACAAACAGACCATCCCATGTGCAGTCAACCATGACTCATCATTTTCTAAAATACCCGAGCACTAAGTCATCAATTATAACCCCCCTACAATTAGAAATATGCATACATTTGTACCTCAAAGTTTCTGTTGACTGTGAGTATATATATATAGTATTTTTTATAGTATAAATAATAACAGTTCTACTGGGTTTCATGTGAAATTATGTTACATAATGAAAACATTAACACACAAACTGTCCTTTAACAATAAAATGTGAATGACCTCAAATGTCTAAAATAAATTAAGTGTATTTTTCCAGTATTCTTCCTCTTAGTTAATGTTTTGTTAGTTTAAGCTGTGTTATTTATAAGCTGTGTCATATTAATGATGGATTTGTTCTTATTCAAACTCTTCTAAATTTGAACAATATTGGACCTGTTTCTAAAAGTCTTCTGTCTTTCGTAGATTCATTCTGTGAAACACACGTTTATATAAGTTACAAACATATTAATGTTAAAATTACATCTATTTTTCCAAACATATTTCCATTCTTTCAGGTTGTTCACTTCTTTTGTTTTGTACTAAAACAGAATGAAGCCAAACACCTGCAGGGAAATGACAGACACTGACAAGCCTCAGCTGGGACGACTGGAAAGGCTTTTAAAACAGATTTTTTGACAGTACTGTTTACTCCACCGAGGGCTATTGTTGTCTGTCTGTTTGTTTGTTTGTTTGTTTGTTTGTTAACACTATTGGCAACTATTGGTTAAATTCACACCAAGTTAAGTTTATAGATTGCCAGTAATTTAGAATAGATGTCATTATATTTTTGTAAAAGTAGGTCAAAGTTAAAATTTGTAATGAATTTTTTAAATCTATTTTTTCCATTTACTTTTTGCTACTTTCAAATGTCTGTAAAAACATCAATTTAGTCTCAGTTTCTTCAGCCTTGGCACATGTATAGAGGAAATAAGATCCAATATGTGTGAGGGGTGGGTTATAGTATATAGTAAATAGTTAAAAGGACTCAAATCTATTCATTAAACAAATAAACAAACAAACAAATAAATAAAGGCACAGGGCCACATAAAAGCTAGAGAATAAAAGTGGGTTTTCTGACCAGACTCAAAACACTTTAAAAAAACACAAAAAAACCCATGGACTGTTTCTGCTGAAGGACTCTGAACAGATCCATGGGTCTAAAACAGGTACCAGTCCTGGTGTTCTGGTACTTTGGTTCCTCCTCTGATGGTTCTCCTCTGTACCCTGGTGTTCTGGTGCTTTGGTTCCTCCTCTGATGGTTCTCCT
>JAQQZY010000003.1:85260-96769 GCA_030068375.1 Ostorhinchus rueppellii | reverse complement strand
TACAAACACTACCTTTAAAAAAGTACAAACACTACCTTTAAAAAAGTACAAACACTACCTTTAAAAAAGTACAAACATTATCTTGATGGAGGTCTGCGCTCTCTGAGAGCTTTTCTACTTTTTACCTTTTTTTTATTGTCACGTAGAAAACTGAGGTCCATAAAGTTACCATATTTGATTCCTTACCCATAAGTGGCAAAAAAAACCTGCCTTTGGTATCAGTAGAACCTCTATTTGATCCCATTAGAACATGCCTTTTATATCATTAGAACCGGCCTTTTCTAACATTAGAGCCTGCCTCTAGTACCATGAGAACCTGTATTTTCTACCATAAGAACCTGTATTTGATCCCATTAGATCCTGCCTTTTGTCCCACTAGAACCTATAGTTGATCCCATTACAACCACTCTTTTGTCCCATTAAAACCTGTCTTTCATCCTATTAGAACCTGCCTTTTGTCCCATTTGAACCTACCTTTAGTATCTATAGAACCTGCCTTTTGTACCATTAGAATGTGGCGCTGGTACCATTAGAACATGTATTTAATCTGAATAGAACCTACCTTTGGTCCCCTTTGCATCTGTCTATTGTCCCATTTGAATCTATATTTTGTTCCATTAGAACATGTAGTTGATCCCAGAACCAGTCTTTGTCCCATTGGAGCCTGTGTTTAATCCCATTAGAACCTGCCTTTTATCCAATTAAAACCAACTTTGGCACAACAGAACCTGCCTTTTCTCCCATTAGAGCCTATCTTTAGTACCAATACAACCTGCCTTTTGTACCATTAGAATGTGCTTATGGAACCATTAGAACCTGTATTTGATCCCAATAGAACCTGGCTTTTGTCTTATTCGAACCTGTATTTGATTCCAATAGAACCGTCCTTTTGTCACATTAGAACCTATATTTGCTTCCATCAGAACCTACCTTTGGTATCATTAGAGCCTGTATTTGATCCCATTAGAATCTACCATTTGTACCATTAGAACCTTTATTTGATCCAATTAGAACCTTCCTTTTGTCACACTAGAACCTATATTTACTTCCATTAGAACCGGGCTTTGGTACTGTTAGAGCCTGTATTTGATCCCATAAGAATGTGCCTTGTGTCCAATTAGAACCTGTATTTGATCCCATTAGAACCAGTCTTTTGTCCCATTGAAACCTGTGTTTGATCCCATTAGACCCCGTAGTTGATTCCAGTAGAACCAGTCTTTTCTACCATAAGAACCTGTTTAATCCTATTAGAAACTGCCATTTGTCCCATTAGACCCTGTATTTGATCCCATTAGAACCAGTCTTTTCTCCCATTACAGCCTACCTTTGGTACCAATAGAACCTACCTTTTATACCCTTAGAAACTACCTCTGGTACCATTAGAACCTGTATTTGATCTGAATAGAAACTACCTTTGATCCAAGTAGAACCTGCATTTGATCCCTTTAGAACCTGGCTTTTGTCTAATTAGAACCTGTATTTGATCCTATTAGAATCTACTATTTGTACCATTAGAACCTTTATTCGATCCCAATGGAACCTTCCTTTTGTCACATTAGAACCAGTGTTGGATTCCGTTAGAACCTGCCTTTGATGCCATCAGAGCTTGTATTTGATCCCATTAGAACCTGCTTTTTGTACTCATAGAACCTATATTTGATCCCATTAAGACCTGTATGTTGGTCCCTTTACAACCAGTCTTTTGTCCCATTGTAACCTGTGTTTGATCCCACTAGAGCCTTCTTTTCGTACCAGTAGAACCTGCCTTTTGTCCCATAAGAACCTGTGTTTAATCCCATTAGAACCAGTGTTTCATATAATTAGAACCCGTGTTTAATCCCATTAGAACCTGTCTTTTGTCCCTTTAGAACCTTCTTTTGATACCAATAGAGCCTGCCATTTCTCCCATTAGAGCCTACCTTTGGTACCAATAGAACCTGTCTTTTGTACAATTAGAAACTTCCTCTGGTACCATTAGAACCTGTATTTGATTTGAATAGAACCTATCTTTGGTCTCAGTAGAACCTGTATTTGATCCCATTAGAACCTGGCTTTTGTCTGTTAGAACCTTGTTTTTGATCCCATTAGAATCTACCATTTGTACCATTAGAACCTTTAATTGATCCCATTAGAACCTTCCTTTTGTCGCAATAGAACCTTTATTGGATTCCGTTAGAACCTGCCTTTGGTACAGATAGAGCTTGTATATGATCCCTTTAGAACCTGCCTTTTGTCTTACTTGAACCTGTATTTGATCCCATTAGAGCCTATCTTCTGTTCTACTGGGACCAAAGATAGGTTCTATTCAGATCAAATACAGGTTTTGATGGTACCAGAGGCGCTGGTAGCGCTGCGCCTATAATGGCTGCGGCCTCGCTGTGTCTCCTGTTCTTGCGGGGTCATTCTTCTCCCCTCACCCTGATCACCATGTGCTCAGTCTCGTGTGTAACTGTTTGTCTTTTGTTCTGGGCTTAAGCAGAGGCTGTTTTTTTCACAAATTACAACACGTAGACTATGACTACAGGTTGAAATATGTCTTTTTTTCTCACCTCGAACCCTGATGTCCCTCCCTTTTCCTATCTGCAAAGTTACAACTGTACCTGTACCCCCATGTTTATGTCCTGTGTCTGTGTTCTTGGTTGGTTGTAACACAAACTCGAAATTTCGTTGCTCTGAAATATTGTGCAATGACAATAAAGGCTAATCTATCAATCTATCTATCTTCCTTCTGTTTGTCTTGTAGCTGTAGAAGTTTCAGTCTTGTGAACATTATTTCCATCTTGAATGTAATGATCGTAACACAGGAATTTTAGGAAAGTACATGGTCACTGTTCATGTACCGATTTGAATATTGTGAAAAATCATAAGAATTTCCTCACATCAACTTTAGAACGCCGTGAGTTTTATGTGGGGCTGACGTCAATTGACCTTGCAACCAAATAATTCATGAAGTGGTCGTAGATCTGAAGTAGGAAGGTCCCAAGGCACCTTTAACAAGATTGTGACAACTGTATACGGTGTTTGTACGACACTAAATCACATCATTTTCTCATGTTGGCTGAAGTTGCATTTGGAACGGCAGGCGTATGGACTTCAGATGACGGACGCAAGAAGAATGTCTACAAACTCCAGAACTCATACGAACCAGGAGATTCGTACGTACCCATCGTTTGTAAGAAGCCATGTGACTGAGGCTTTAAATGGTGTTTTGCTTTGTTGTTACTTTATTATGTACATTTAGTTTATTTCAGTGCTGCATGTTGTCCTTTCTTTGTGTTTCTGGTTTTCTGTAATTTCTGGCATTAAATGTAGTGTTTGTGCTTTTTAAACAACAGGGTTATTGATGGGATGCACTTAATGAAACCAGTCTGTCTAACCTAAATGGTTTTTACTTGAATTGCTCATACACTGAACTGTTTACGAGCCTCAGTATGAACTACGGCCCAGAGGTGACTTTGGGTTGGGCGACTTTTGAGGTGCTGGCAGGCCTCGGCAGGCAGATGGTGAAATCCTGTGGATCCGAGGCTGGTGGCGCCCAGATGGAGACGGGGGCGCCAAGTCAGGCCTCATCACGACACAGAAGGATTTATCAGAGTGAGTTTAAGGTCCTGAGAGATCAACAGCGAGCCGACGGGACTTGACGGGATTCAAACCGGAGCAGAAATGGAAGCAGAGGGTGCTTAGGGTTCTGTCATCACAATCAGGTTGAACAGACATTCACAGAGCAGTAGAAGATGATATAATCTAATGAGACTCCAGAGGGTAGATCATGGTCAGTAACTGGTGAATAAAAACTCAACACACGCCCACAAAGTTGAAATTATAATTAGTCAAGATATCCAAAAGGTAAAACAAAGCAGAAATATTCTCAGATTTAACAACATAGTCACTGAGAAGAAAAAATACACATATGCTTCTATAAATATGTTTCATATGTTCAGGGGTTAGGGTCTGAAGGGGTTAGGGTCTTTAGGTTCAGGAGCTAGGGTCTGAAGGGTCTTTGGGTTCAGGGGTCAGGGTCTGGGGTCAGTCAGTCAAACAGTAGCTAAAGTGGCCCCAGCTCCCATTCCGATGGTCCCTGACTTCTGTCTGACCTTTGGTAATCAGTCAGTCTGTTTCTCAAGTGTCTGTAATGGTTGTTGTTTTGTCTGGACAGATGGTGGACGTTTGGATTCTTCAAAGTCTTCAGTGTGCGCCTGCATGAAGCTTTGGGAAAGAGCTCGCTCTTACTTTGTCACTTCACTTGATCAGGTTTATTTTTACTGCAGCTCAAAGCTGCAGCGTCTTCGTAATCAGCCAACGTCCCTGCCAACTCCAGCTTGGTGACTGTGGTCCAGGAGCAGATGGAGAAGGAAACATCACCATACGTTTACGTCTGTGTTTACTCACCTCATACATGAACGTGAACCAAAGACACCAACAGCACTGACACAACAACAACATGACAGGATGCCAAATGGAAGATGGACATGAAAACAGAGGACATCCCAGGACAGACCTTTTTCTACAGTGCAGCAGTGTTGTCAGTCCAGTCCAGTTCATGGTTCAGATGAACAAAGTGGTTGAATGTGTCTTGATATGAATCCACAGTCATTCTGTAGTTTAACTGGATCTGGGTTGGTTCTAACCTACAACAGATGCAATCATTTACTCACTCCATGTATGAATTACCTTCATTCATGGAAAAACCAGTCTCTTTATGTTTGTTGTTACATTTGGTGTCTTTGTCTTGATGCTTATCTCTTATATACGTATGACTTTATTGAGCATCCGTTGATGTACATCATCATCTGTCATCTCACTTCGGTCCAAATGTGTGCTTTATTTTGTATAAATATAGATTTATTAATAAACGTCTTATTGAAATCAGAATCCAACCTTTAATGCCATGTTTGAATGTTGTTGAGTTGAAGCTCCTTGTGGTCTTTTAGTAATGTGGTAGACGGCTGACCCTGGATGAACCCTGACGTGAGTCCTCTGGGCGGTATTATCAGTGGCTGATTGGATTAATTAACTCACCAAGTGCCTTCTTTTGTCAGTTACAGGCCAAGTCCACAGTCAGAGGGATCCACCTGCTAGCCTAACAGTCTTCAGTTTACTGAGAAGAGGACGTAGAAGACATCAAGAGACACACTTTTATTCAAGTCAAAAACATCTCCAGCACAAACCAACAATGGGAAACAGCAAGAGTGGCGCCGTGTCCAAGGAGATCCTGGAGGATCTGAAACTCAACACCAAGTTCTCGGAGACGGAGCTGGTCCAATGGTATGAAAACTTCAAGAAGCAGTGTCCGACCGGACGCATCTCCAAAGAGGAGTTCCAGACCATCTACACCAAGTTCTTCCCCGAGTGTGACGCCAACACCTATGCCCAACACGTGTTCCGCTCCTTTGATACCAACGATGATGGAACGCTGGACTTTAAGGAGTACATCATCGCCCTCCACATGACATCGACGGGGAAAACCACCAGGAAACTGGAATGGGCTTTCTCCCTGTTTGATGTCGACAAGAACGGATACATCACCAAGTCAGAGGTCAAGGAAATATGTACGGTGAGTTTTAGGGACAGAACGGCGTCGGAACAGCCTGCATTTTACTGTCATCACTGACATCTTTTCAACATGTGACTGAAGCATAGAAAAATATAATTTGTCAACAAGTAGACATTAGGATGTAATAAAGTCCAACGATAGGAAAACAGAGGAAAATGTGAAGATGAAATATTAGATATTAGACCATGTCTCATACATGTGACCACAAATTGAAATGGGTTTAAATGTGTTTCTCTGTGGGATATTATATTAAATAATGGAAATGATGGAAAATAGATGGTACATCCTGGAGTGGCTTGGGATTTGCTTACGGTTAGTGTTTTGGTTAGGATTGGGGTTAAGGTTTTGGTTAGGGTTGGGGGTAGGGACTTGGTTCGGACTAGGGCTTTTGGTTATGGTAGGGGTTTGGGTCTTAGCGTTGGGGTTAAGGTCTTGCTTTATTTGACAGTTGTTTGTTTTCATATCCAACCAATTATTTAAAGCCCCGTGAGGCAACCTTGTTGTAATATAGGGCTCTAGAAATACAACTGAATTGATGATATAATAATAATAATAAATTGTATTTATAGGCACCTTTCTTGGCAGTCAAGGACATTGTACAGTCAACAATGAGAGTATAAAACAAGCAATAAAAACATCAAGTAAAAAGTAAAAGACAGGTTAAACAATTTGATAATGCAACTGTGATCACAGAGAAAAAAGCAGTCCTAAACAGATGGGTTTTGAGTTTGGATTTGATTTGTTAGGGTTAGGGTCTTGGTTGGGGTTAGAGTTTTGGTTAGGGTTGGGGTTAAGGTCTTGGTTTGACTGTTTTCATATCCAATTAATTATTTAAAGCCCAATGAGGCAACCTTGTTGTAATATAGGGCCTAAATAAAACTGAATTGATTTGCAAGGGTTAGGGTCTTGATTAGGGTTGGGGTTAGGGTCTTGGTTAGGGTCTTAGTAGGGGTTTGGGTCTTCTTAGGGTCTTGGTTGGGGTTAGGGTCTTGATTAGGGTTTTGGTTGGGGTCTTGGTTAGGGTTCGACCTAAGAATCCACTGAGGTGATGATCAAACATCATGTTTTTAAGGATAAACAGACTGTGATAAACAGTAAAATTGAACACCTGAATTTCACTCACAAATATTGATGAGCAAATATAACATAAACCAGATCAGAACTCGAACTCAAATACAATGACAAATCTACAGATAATATTTCTGAGCATGGATATTTATATAAATGATCAGTTTTGGTCCATATTTATGCTTTTTAAACACATCCACCTTCATCAACAACAGGTTTAATGTGTTTAGAGAAAATGGGTCTGAATCACCTGACCCACGTTTCTGAATTCAATTATTCTGTGAATTATTTCATTTTTTCACAGGTTGTAAACTCAAAAAGTCTCTTAATATGTTCATTGTTTGTATTTTTGGAAATTCTATGTAAACCTGAAAGTTTTAAAAAGTTCAGAATGTGTTAGTTCATCTGACTCCAAGGGTTAGTTAGGGTTCTAGTTCAGGTCACAGACATGTTCTGAGAGGTAGGACTTAGTCCACATCCACAGTGGAAACTGCCTTTTGTCTCTTTTCCATTTTTTTTTGTCTTTTTGTCTCAGGCCATTTTCAAGCTGATTCCTAAAGATGATCTGTCGACGCTGCCTGAAGATGAAAACTCTCCTGAGAAGAGGGCAGATAAACTCTGGAAGATCTTTGACAAAGAAGAGAACGGTGAGAACCAACATGATCAGGGTTAGGGCTCAGCTGTTAGGGTTTCAAGGGTTAAGGTTCAACTGTTTGGGTTAGGCTTCAAGGGTGAGGGTTCAACTGTTTTGGTTCGGTTTCAAGGGTGAGGGTTCAACTGTTTGGGTTCAAGGGTTAGGGTTCAGCTGTTTGGGTTAGGGTTCAAGGGTTTGATTAGTTTGAGTCCAAACTGAGATAAATGCACCACAACTATGACTTTATGCATCAGATTCACGCGAGTCTGTTTAAAAGACATGAAGTCAAAACAACAGTGTGAGCCAGCTGATTAACCTTTGACCTTTGTGTGTTCAGACCGAGTGGCAGAAGGCGAGTTCATCCAGGGCGTGTTGGACAATGACGACGCCCTTCGTCTGATTCAGTATCAGCCTCAGAAGTAACTGCAGACGCAAACTCTTCATCACATCTTCATCACGTTTCCGCTTCATCCTTTACTTTCACAAAGCCACGAAACAGCAGCGATGAACGAATCCAAAACACAACGCTGCTCAAATCACAACCAAAACACCACAGTTTTAACAGATTTATGCTGCTGCAAAGTTACTGTTTGACAAACATTGAAATAGAAAAGGTTATAGATGCTGAGGGTCAAAGGTCAGAGTAGGACAGTTCACATTCATACTTTTTTCTAAATGTGAATGTTTACAGGAGTGTACGAGTTTATGACACGAACTGAACTTTACTGAACCCCCAAAGACACCAGTGTTAAAACAGACACAGATGCCCCCCCTAACCCTATCCAATTATTGAACACACTGCTGTAACTTCATCTACCACCAAATTAATGCCCACACATTCACAAAATGCACTGAGCATTTTTCTGCTTCATCACTATTTTTTTCCACTACTTTCATATTTATTCAGATAATTATGAAATTAGTCTTTGATTAGTTTTAATCTTAAAACAATCCATTACACATGTGTTTTTTTAGTAATGCACGCACATATTCCAGTCTGAGAACGTGTCGCATGCATCAGTCCACATGTGGTTCTAGTCCGACATGTGTTGTGTCTTTGAGCAGCAGTCACTGTTTTTGAATGTAGTTGCTGGTTTAACTGCAGGGACTTTCTACTGACCTGCCCCTTTGAGTCTTGTCTAATTTGTGTCTTGTATGGTGTTCCCTGTGTCCTTGTACGGTGCATGTTGAATATTAGCTTTATTATTATGTTCAACATCTGCAAACATCAGTGTCGGTTTACATTCTAATCATTTACAATAAACTAAACCCATAAAGTTGTACTGCTTGTTATTTGGTCTTAAGTTTTGTTCATGCGATTATCTTATTATTAGATGGGTCGACATGTACGGATGCACTGACTGGTGCAGTGACGGCTTATGGGTGAAGATCTTCAGACTGATCGGAGCCGAGAAGACCACTTCCAAAAACCTATGACTTTAGAGCTACCAGTAAAATCACAATTTTGGTCAATAATTGCCACTAACACACACTATATGTCCAACAGAACTGTCTGTCCTCCTTGACTCATATGAACTTCAGTTCCATCCCATTCTTCATCCATATGCTTTAATCTGACGTCGGTCCACCCTTTGCAGCTCAAACAGGTTCAGCTCTTCTGGGGAGGCTTTCCACAGGTTTAGGAGTGTGTTTATGGGAGTTTGGGACCGTTCCTCCAGAAGTGCATTAGTCAGATCCCACACTAATGGTGAAGCAGAAGGTCTGGCTCTCAGTCTGCGCTTGAATTCATCCAAAGGTGTTGTGTCGGGTTGAGCTCAGGACTCTGCAGACCAGTCCAGTTCAGTAACACCAAAATCTTTCTTCCAAGTCTTTATGGACATGACTTTGTGCACTGGTGCACAGTCATGTTGGAACAGGAAGGGATCATCCACAAACCATTCCCACAAAATTGGGAGCATGGAATAGTCCAAAATCTCTTGCTCTGCTGAAACAAAGAGATTTTGAACAATTCCATGCTCCCAATTTTGTGGGACTGGTTTAGGAATAGTGCACATCTGGAGGAATGGTCCCAAACTCCCATAAACACACTCCTAAACTTTGTGGAAAGCCTCCCCAGAAGATTTGAACCTGTTCAAGCTGCAAAGGGTGGACCGACATCAGATTAAAGCATATGGATGAAGAATGGGATGGAACTGAAGTTCATATGAGTCAAGGAGGTGAGGGAATACTTTTGGCAATATAGTGTAGTTGAGTATGTCTTTGATCAACTTTGTCAGTAAGTTAGCATTTAGCATAGCCTCACTTCACTAGCTTCACCCTTTGTCCAAATATTATCACCTCTGGTTCCAATGACGAGAAGGTCAATGCTGTCTGCGTCTCCTTTGTTTCTGTGGTCTATACCAGGGGTATCCAACACTGGTCTATGGTCTGAAGGGTAGATGGTTCCCCCTAGAGGATATGGATATTATTGCAACAGCTCTAACAGAAGGAGGTGTGAGGGAGGGGAGGGAGAGGGGGCGGTGCCTGGGGTTGGAAGGGTGATGAAAACTGGAAATCACACCCGGCACCAGATGAAAGGAACAGCCACATTCACCTTTAAAGTCCATGTTTGAACCTGCAGAAACCATGCATGTTTATGGAAGGAGGCGACGTGTCCAGGTGAAGCACACGTTCACCTGATGGCTGTTGGGATAGACTGTTTTCCCCTCCACCTCCCAGAGAATGAATGGATGACTGAATGAATGGATGGATGGATAAACTTCAGTTATCTGTAGTCCCTGAATGCCAACCTACTTCCTGAGTAGATACTGCAGTTTCCTCAAAGGTAAAACAACGATTTGCCTTTTAATGTGAGTGTACATTCATGAAAACATTATCAAAACTATATTCCAGTAGGACAATAAAATCCTAAATCCTGCACGTTGGATTTTTAGTTCCAAACGGACAGCGTTATGGAGAACTTATCACATATCATGATTTTCAGCTGTGATCTTTTCTGACAGTTCTGGGTTTTACTTAAATATGTGAGCTCGTGGGAGCAGCAGAAGGTTTCTGTTTGTAAACTTTTCTGTCCCTGTGCAGTCAGACATTAAAGAAAACACAAATGCTACTTAAATTCTTATAAATCATACATCCATGAGAAACCGCTAAAGACTTTTGAAGGATCTGAAATCAGTCTCAGAGTCCGGTGAAGTCACTTAAACATGGACCACTGACTCCGATGGTTCCTCCAATTGTCACTGTCGTGTTTTCCAACTTTTAACAAAGTGAACCTTCTCTGTCGTCCTGCAGGGCGTAGTCGATCTCATCCATCTCCCGTTCACAGTCTTCACATCCCTCTGCTCCACATCCCTCCACCACCACCACCCCATGAGGGTCCACCAGCCGTTCTCCCATCGATCCCGCTCCGATTCCTCCAACTCCTACTGCTCCGGCTCCAACAGCTCCAACCCCCATAACTCCAGCTCCCATTCCTCCTCCTCCCCCTGCTCCTCCCATTCCCATTCCCACTCCTACTGTTCCCATTCCGCCCACTCCGATCCCTCCTCCACCCACCAGCAGTGCTCCTCCAGCCCCACATGCCAGCGGTCCCACTGCTGGGCCCACTCCTCTGGGCCACAGAGGATCCATGAGCACCCCCTGCTGGCCCAGCTGAATCAGTTGGCTGACGGAGTAAACGCCTCCGCCTCCGGCTCTAACCACCTCCTCATAGGATGGGGCCCGGGCTGCCGTTCGCGCCTCCTCCAGCCTTACTCTGGCCCGGTGCCTCATCTCGATGACGGTCTTCGTATAGGAGTTGAGCGTGGCCACGGCAGCTGCCATGCAGCAGCTGAAGGACAGCCAGGCCATGCTGCAGCAACAGCACATAAACAGGCATTACACAGAATGAAAAACAGAATCACTGTCTGGAAATGCAGCTATTCATTTGTATGCAGATGATGTCATGTAATTAGTTTTAAACTCAGATAAAAACAAAATGTGAGGGTTGACAGTGACACTTCTATTGATATAAATATTATTAGTGTGATGGGACAGACTGGGAAGACTCAAGTATGAACAGCTCTGTCATTCACAACCCAAATAAAACCATGTGCACTTAAAGAGGTTTTAATGGATGACTTATTTTTCCTTATTTTTACCTCCGCCAAGGAGGTTATGTTTTCATCAGCGTTGGTTTGTCTGTCTGTCTGTCTGTTAGCAGGATAACTCAAAAAATTATGGATGGATTTTGATGAAATTTTCAGGATATGTCCGCTCTGGGTCAAGAAAGAGATGATTACATTTTGGAGGCG
>JAQQZY010000003.1:48583-61603 GCA_030068375.1 Ostorhinchus rueppellii | reverse complement strand
TGATTTTTTTTTTTTTTTTTTTTTTTTTTTTTTTTAAAAATCAGTAACAGAAAAAGGGGGGATTTTAACTTAGACCTATATTTTCGGGACGATTTACAATTATTATCGGGACGATTCCGGGAAGATGGTGAAAAAAGTTAATTTTAATCCCTGGGGTTGAGATTCTATCAATATAGATGTGAAATTAGATCTGACACGCCTTGCGTCTCGCTGGAGTTAATGACCTCCACTGTGCTGACTGAAGTATTCCTGTATTTTCTCAAGTGTGTCGTCTCACAGTTCAGTGAAACTGTGACAAAAAACAGCTTCAGTCAAACTTCATGCATCCAGTGATTCCAACACAGAATGAACTGAACATCTGCAGTCATCTCATCACAGTCACTGTTCAATAATGGGTTTTCCTGGGTCATACCATTGCAGCAGCGGGGAAGAGGTAGGGGTGGTTGCAGCATTTCTTGAGGTCCATGACCACGTTGAGCAGAGAAACCTGATTTCCGCCTCCTTTGGTGTTTAAAGCCTCGAAGTTTTTCGTCAGGATGAACTTGTAGTATTTCCTGTCAACAGAAGATTGACACGTTAATGCAGCTGCCCTGACGCTTATTGTCCATGATGTTACCGGGGGGCGCGTCTTACTTCTGCATAGGGCTGAGTTCCACTCGGACAATAAGCTCCGTCTTTGAAGGCATATGTTTGAAGACGTCAGCCTTCAGCCTCCGCAGCATGTGAGGACCCAGCATGTCATGGAGCTTCTTAATCTGGTCTTCTTTAGCGATGTCAGCGAACTCCTCTAAGAAGCCCTCCAGGTTACTGCACAGAGAGACAGACAGAAAGACGGGTCAGAAAGGACACTTAATTCTTCTGATCAACAGGTGTCAGGTCCAAACCGCCTGTGTTCAGATAAACAGTCACAAATGTCCGTACCTGAACCTCTCAGGTGTGAGGAAGTTGAGGAGGTGGAACAGTTCCTCCAGGTTGTTCTGCAGAGGAGTTCCAGTCAGCAGCAGCTTGTGTTGTAGAGGGTAGTTGTTCAACACCCGGAAAAACTACAGAAGACAGACAGGTGAGACAGACAGGTGAGTTTAGCCCCAGTTACAGTGAGTCCATGTCCTTTCACCATTAAATATCAGCGCAAACTCAAACAGACCAAACACTATTAGTGGTGTTCTGTGTGTCCAATTTTAATGTGGATGTTAAAACAGTTTCTGTACCTTCTGCTACTGTTGTCTGTTCCAGGATATTTTGCAAAAGACTAATAATCATAATAATAACAACAACAATAACAATAATAATAAAAGTTAGAGCAAACTTGACTGAAACAGAGTTGAGTCATTTCAGAACTAGATTTTGATTAGAACTGTCTTAGATTTAATTCATGTTTATTGGGATCTCGATGACTGTAGTTTGAGTGTGTGTGGATGTGTTCTGTTTGTGTTCCATTTGTCTTTGCGGTTCTACCTTGGACTGGTTGTTCTTGAGCCGGTGGGCCTCATCCACCACCAGACAGGCCCAGTCGATGGAGCCCAAGGCGGCCATGTCGATGGTGATGAGCTCATAGGATGTCAGCAGGACGTGGAACTTCACAGACGAGTCTTTCTATTGGACAACAAACAGAAAAAGTCCGTTTCACACTCATGCAGTTGGTTCTTTTGAAGGTTTAACTCTGTTCGCCGTATCTCACCTTCATCCTGGACGCCTTCTTCCCTCCTCGTATGGCGTTGTCCTCGAAGGAGAACTCGTTCTCTCGGATCACCGCTCTGCTGTCCTTATCGCCCACATATGTCACCACGTACATGTCAGGAGCCCACATCTCAAACTCCCTCTCCCAGTTAATAATGGTGGACAAGGGGGCACTGACCAGGAATGGGCCCTTGGAGTGGCCCTGGAAGAGGAGGAGGTAGGGGTAGGTGGAAGAGGAGGATTTCAGTCAACATCTGTATCAGGCCTCAGATTTTCAGTTTTATATCAAAATAAATAAATACAAGAAGAAATAAAACCAGTAAAAAAAAAAAATCATCCTGGAAAAAAAAAAAGTATGACAGAAGGTGCAACTGGACCTCCTGCCTGTAGGTGGCAGCAGTTACATGCCCTTGTGCATTCTGGGTAAGGGGTTTCTGTCAGATTCCACTTGACTTCCTGCCATCCAACAGGACATGGCCCTAACGTTGGCATTCCCGTCAAACTAACCCTTCATCCAGTTTGAACTAAATAGGTCCTGGTGCTGAAGCTGCCATTTCTTCTTCTCTTGTTTCAAAACCTTCACGTCTAAAGTATTAGTGACTCCTGGAGGGCAGGGTGGCAGCGTCCGGACACACCCACCTCTTTATAGAGCGAGTAGAGGAAGACGGCAGTCTGCACCGTCTTTCCCAGACCCATCTCATCGGCCAGGATGGTGTCGGTTCCCTGGGCCCAGGAGAACCGGAGCCAGTTGAGACCCTCCAACTGGTAGGGGTGCAGCGTCCCCCCCGTACTGTCCAGGTACTCTGGCTGGCGCTCAAACTTAATAGTTGGCTGAAGGAAAAACAGAACAACATTGGACCAATGAATGGACCCTGTTTACATCCAGAGTAAAACTCTGATCATTGTCTGATCTGGGGACATTATTATTGCGTTTCATTACATGGAGAGGGGGATCCCTCAGGGCACCGTGTCAGACTCCATCATTTATACGTTTACATTCATGTATTTTCAGATATAGGTCTACAGATGGACACTGACCCTGTTTACATCCACACTAATACTCTGATCAGTGTTAAAATCGTATAAAACAGAACTGATGTACAAAACAATAACAGGAAGTTTCATTCTACGTTATTTGACTAAAAAAAAACAAAAATATGGTAAAATAATTTTAAAAAATTAACCAAATTGAACCAACAGAACAAAAGTGAATATATTGAGTGAAATAATGAAAACGTCAGACCCAAGCTCCTGTAGTGCAATGTTTAGGGACATTTGTTTGATCTTTCAAGGTCAAAGGGCATGGCACCAAATGAAAGCCCATGTGTGACTTCCTATCTATTACCAATAATAATTATTTCAATATCTGTTTTCAAGTTGTAACACTTTGAAATGTGTCCCATTATAAACCCATGAGGAGTTTGAACATTTCAAAAATCTATAGTTCTCTGTTCTTTGAACAAACTTGGTAGACCTTAGCCCAAAGAACGTCTATGAACTTCAGTTTCTTGAAAAATTGTTTATGGATGGATAGACAACTACAAATACTGACAGTCCATCAGATGGAGTAAAATAATGAAAAAATCCAAAGGAAAAATGGAAATAAGTAATGAAAATATGTTTCTATAACTATATGGTTAGAGGTTAAAAGTCAATTATTTTAATCACGTTCCTACAGGTTAAATTTAAGACTTTTTCAGACACTCAGAATTCAATGCCCATTTCACAGCCACACTGAGAAAAAGTCATGACTCCTAGAATTTAGGAAAATATATTAATCTATTTTCAACAGAGTGAATATTCTGTACATACTGTACACAGAAGTGAGTGTTCTGTGATCATTTCTACAAAATTAGAAATAATTGGTTCTAATTTCAGTCTAAATGTTGGGAATGGAACAGATGGACATGAGTCGACTGACGTTACTGTCTTTCTAGATTGGACATTTAACAAACATTTAAACAATACAGTGAACTAGTTTATGGCAACTGAACTTCTACCATATCAAATGTAATACCTTTAAAGACATTTTTTAAATGGTATTAAATGCAGATTTGTAAATTAAGACTTTTAAGAACCGTGTTTAATGTCAGATTTCTGTTTCTGATTGACTGTAACAAAGGAAAAGAAAACATAATTTTGTCAGTGACATGAAGCTGTCAAACACTGAACTTACATCGATGACGGGATTCTCCGGTGGTCGGTCCGGCCTCTTCACCTTCCCCTTCACTTTAATCTTCTTTCCAGGGCGACCTTCGTCTCCCATCATCAGCTCTCTACAGGTTAAACACAGCGTTATCCACACAGTCCAAATATCATCTTTGATCTGAGGTCGGGTTCTGTCTATTGGTCTAGAACACAAGAGGGTAGAGGGTCTGCATTGGCTGAGGGCTGAGGGGTGGAGGTGGGCAGCGCTGAGAGCAGCAGAGTGCAGTCAGTGAGAGAGACATGGAAGATTTTTATTACTTTTATCAGTGTTTTAGTGTTGAATTCATGTCAATAATTGTATACAATAGTGATAGTGGTGTTTTACAGTGTTCTACTAGTGTGTTGGGACGTATTTTGTTGAGTTTTTTTCTACTATTTTTCTCTGTATTTTTGTGGTTTCTATAGCTGATCAGTAGTTGTAGATATGTGTAAATCTTCTGTAAATGTGTGTATATTTGTATATGTGCAAATCTATATTTAGATCTATCCAGTTCATACACAGATGCAGTGTGTGTGTTTCTGTCAGTGAAATGAGGGGCTCTGTCTAAAATTAGACACAAAGTGAACACAGACCATCAACTGGATCCAAATGACACCAAAGAACCAAACAGAACCAGTAACACATGGACACAATGATCTAAAACAAATCCAATATATGAACACATGGAGAATAGAGGAATGGATATTCATAGAAACTCAGACAGATTTAGGCAAACATTTACAGATGTTGAACATGATAAATGTTCCAGTGTGTTTATTTATTTATTTTTTTATTGTGTTTCTGTCTCACCTGTGGTTCCAGAACTGCAATTTATAGGTGTCGAACTCAGGGACGTCCATGTCCTCTGCCTCCCACGTGGCCTGGTCGTACGGCAGCTCACGCCACTTGATCAGATAGTGGACATTGTTTTTTCTGTCCACACTGAGACAGATGGACACAGGAATGAGCGGGACAAAGACACTCTTACATCTGCTCTGTGTGGACATCTCCAGGCGTTTGAACATCACACACAAAAACTTATATTCCCAACACTTAAAAGTGAAATTATTACATTTTAGAGCCTTTTTAATCCCATTTTTGGACATTTTCATGTTATTATGGCTGTATGTGCTTTGCCTTTAACCAAATTGTTAATGTAAATAAGAATGTTTCCTTAATGACTGACCCGGTTAAATAAGATTAGATCAGACTAGACTGGGTTAGATTGGGCAGAAACAGAATAAAGTGAATAAAAAATGTGCTGCATAAACATAATAAAACTAATGCAGAGGTGTCAAACTCATTTTAGTTCAGGGTCCACATTCAGCTGAATTTGATCTGCAGTGGGCCAAAGTAGTAAAAAAATAACATAACATACAAATAATGTCAACTGCAAACTTCTCTCTACGTTTTAGAGTGAAAAAAGTAAATTTACATGATGAAAATGTTTCCATCTACACACGATCCTTTCAAATAATGTCAATAACATGAACTGAAAAAATAAGTGTAATTTTAACAACATCATGCCTCAGTTTATCATTTACACATGTACATTATAACGTACAGATCACAGTGGATCTACAAATATGTAAAACATTTAATAACAGAGAACATTGATAAAATTATATTTACTTCTCTTAAGACATTTCAGGTTCTTCATATTTGTTCAGGTTATTCACTTTTTTTGCAGAATTATGCTTTGTTTTAGTGTAAATACATTTACAAAGAGAAAAATTTGCAGTTGTCATTATTTATATGTTATTATGTTAGTATTTATGTTCCTGCCCACTGGAGACTGAATGGGTCTGAATGTGGAACCTGAAATAAAAGGATCGTTTGTATCAGTGTAATTTTTGCTTTTCACAAATTCACCCCAAGAGCCAGACTGGATCCTTCGGTGGCCCGAATTTGGCCCCCGGGCCGCAAGTTTGACACCTGTGCTCTAATGACTATATACATATTTGCAGTAGAGTAGAACTGTAATATGTACAGGTGACAGTACAGGTGATGTGTGCTAAATTAAGACCCTTTGTATTTCCTCTGTCATGTGCTGGGTTCATCCTCCTCTGAACCCATCCCCAGCCGGTCGTGTGCATCGCTGACCTGTGGTTGATGATGCGGTGGATCATCAGCCATTCCATCTTGATGCCGAAGCGCAGGTACTTCTCCTCCAGTTGGGCGTACATGGGGTCTTTGTTCTTCCTCTTCACACTCTTGTCCTCCTCACCATCGCCAAAGTCGATGGGCGGTGGCTCGTCCATGTCGTTCTTCCTCTGGTAGTTCCTGAACATCACCTGGCAGTGGAGCTCCAGCTGCAAAACGCACACAATTTAGGTTTAGATCTCCACTAAAAACAGTGGGAGGTGGTTTTTAACCCTTTAAAGACTTCCATTAGAACAGGTCTATATTTCTTTGTTGTTTTTGTAAGACACATCAGAAAATGTATTTTTTGCCAATTTATACTTGTATAACTTATATTTCAATATCTGTCCATTAATTATCATTATTACATCTAATAAATGATTAGATCAGAAACAGTGTGTTAGAGTAAAAATAAAAACAACAGAATCTTTATGATATTTATTATGGAAAACTGTAAATGAAACTTTGAGTTTATAGAAGTAAACTTTTATCCATTTTCCATGTGTTCAAACATTGTAGTTGGTCTAGGTCAGGTGTGTTCAAATCCGGTCCATGTTGTAGTGGTTTCCCTCTTCCATTACACCTGAAAGACGTTCCATTGTTCTCATTCTTCTGCAGAACATGATGATGAGCTGAGGATCAATTGAATCAGGTGTGATGGAAGAGGGAAACATCAAGAACATACAGGACACCGGCCCTCGAGCCCAGATGTGAACACCCCTGGTCTAGATCATTGTGTCCATGTTGTTCTGGTTCCATTTGGTTCATTTGGATCCAGTTGATAGTCTGTGTTCACTTTGTGTCTAGTTGTAGACCGAGCCGCTCATTTCACGGACAAAAACATCCATAATCTGATTCAAACACACACACTTCATCTGTGTATGAACTGGACACATGTGAATATACATTCACACATGTATACACAAATATTAATCAGCTATAGAAACTACAAAAATACAGAGAAAAACAGTGGGAAGAACCTCAACAAAAACACATCCAAACACACTAGTAGAACACTGTAAAACACCACTATCACTATTATATACAATTATTTACTGAATTTACCACTAAAACGCTCTCAACTCGAAAAGCACTTAAAGCGCAGACCTCCGCCAAGGTAGTGTTTGTATTTTCCTCCACTAGATGGCGCTGAATGACCTCATAGGCAGCTCAATGCCGTCAAGCCCTATCTCCCAATGGTAATGAAGAAACCTTTAAAAAATTCCTGGATCCAGATGGTGATCTGGATCACCACCAAAATGTAATTATCTCTAGGATACTCCATTTCTGATAATCTCTGAAAATTTCATGAAAATCGGTTCATAACTTTTTGCGTTATCTTGCTAACAGACAAACAGACAGACAAACCAACGCCGATGAAAACATAACCTCCTTGCTGGAGGTAAAAATTATACAAATCCTCCATGTCTCTCTCACGACTGCACACTGCTGCTCTAACCTCTGCCCATTTCCACCCCTCCCCCACAGCCAATGCAGACCTCGACCCCAATGTGTTCTAGACCAATAGACAGAACCCGACCCCAGATCAAAGATGGTGTTTGTGTTGATGTGTAAATGGTTCAGGCCTTGAAGTCCTTTGTGTGACAGTGACATTGGACACACAATGGTCTTCAAAGTGTTGATCATTTCATCCAAGGTGATTTTTTTCAATATTTACAGCTAAAATACAACTATCAGTCACTATATAAGCCCAGATAAACCCAGTGGACCACGCTCACCTGTAGCTCTGTGACCCAGGAGCAGTGCCAGTACGACATGTTGGACCACTTAGCAAAGAACTCCCTCTCCGGCCGTCCTGCCAGCGGGGCGGGGTCAGGGGCGTCAGCTGGGAGGTCCAGTGGGCGGGGCACAGGTGTGGGGGGAGGTGGGTCTCCCCACCTCCACGTCAGGATCTTCTGGACCTTCCCCTTCATGGGTGGACACTGCAGAGACACAGACATTTAGGACGGAGAAAGGAGACACTATAGTGAAGATGAAAAAGTGGTTTCAGGAGGAGGATGTGAAGCCCACCCATGAAGAGCTTTCACTGGACAGGAAGTTACAACCACAAGTATACTCCAGTAGACTCCAGACCACTGACAAAACCCCAGCAGAACCTGAGCTCCTGATGTGCATGGATGTGGACGGTTAGGTGTGGCCGACTCACCGTGCAGCGGGGGCAGATCCACTCGCCGTTGGGGATCTCAGGCAGTGGTGGGTTGAGGCAGTGGATATGATAGGATGACGGGCACGAGTCACAGCAGAGCAGCTCACCGCCATCTTTACAGACCCGGCAGAACTCCATGTGGTGGTCATCCTCCTCCATCTCGCCCACCTCGCCGTTGTCCTCCTCAGCGTCCGACACCTCCTCGCGGGCCTCCCACTGGATGCCCTCCTTCTCCTGAAACCCAGAGTGGGAAAGCGGACTCTCAGAACCACCAGTTACTACCCAGAACACTTCAAACTAAACCCATTTCACACCACCAGAATGCTCATGGTTTAAAAAGGAATGAAAATGTTAAGCAGTTTCTTAAAGATACAGAAAATAAAGTAAAAATATCCATCTAAAACGAATTTATCCTGGGCAATTAAGTTAAATCTAATCTAACCTACTTTACTCTAATATAACCCACTTTAATCTAATCTAACCGAATCTAGTGCAACCAAACCTACTCTACTAGAGCAGAGTAGGTAGAGGGGGGGATAACCGGGCTGGTGGGTGGTCCTTACACAGTGTGGGCAGCTCCAGGTTCCTTCTGGCGCCTTCTCCATGTCGGGGTCCAGACAGACCATGTGATAGGCTCTGGGACACGTGTCACACAGGATGATCTCTCCGCCCTGTTGACACACCTCGCAGTAGTCCTGGTGGTCTGTCTCATAGCCATCCCCATCCTCCGCTTCTGAGGAGGAAACACACAGCATCACATCTGGACCCACCGAAAAATATTAACCACAGAACCTCTGACGTTAACCACAGAACTGGACCTCAGCTCCTTAAAACATGTGGAATATGGACCAGGACAGTTATGAGTACATGATAACGTACACGAGTACATGATGATACATTCTGTTTTATCTGATAAAGTTTATCTGTATAAATAGAAATAAATGCATATTTTTATTCAGTTCTGTTGTATGTGTTTTTATTCATTTTACTATACTTTTATTGTATTGTGACCATATTCTGGATTTTATTTCCATCTTTGTATAGTTTGTGTTGTTTTAAATGTGCTGTATAAATAAAGGTGCGTGGAGGACCAAAGGGTCCAGTCCGGTCCTCCAGGCGTCCTGTCTCGTACCTTTCTTCTTCTTGGGTTTGCTCTTGGTCGGTTTCTTTTTGCTGCGGCTGCTGCGACTGTTGGATCCCTCCGACACAGACACGCTGTTCATGCTGGCGTCGTCGAAGTCACTGTCCACGTCAGGCTCATCCTCCTCGCTCTGCAGACACACAACAACCACACCCCCATGTCAGCTGGTGCTCACCACAACAACATCAACAACATACGACGACGGCTGAAGGGGTCGCTGAGCAGACGCACCGACGAGCGCTTCCTCTTGCTGTTGAAACCGCCCAGTTTGATCTTCAGAGGAGCCACCTTCTTGGTTTTGGCATTGTTCTTCTTCTCCTGCGGCTTGGGTGCAGGTTTGGACTTCCTCCTGGCATTTGGACCTGATGGACACAAAACAGGAGGTCAAAGGTCAGACAGGCACAAACTCATGGGATGATTTGGGGCTTCTTTTGGTCATTATTTCATTTTTTGCCCCATTTTATTGATAAGTCTGCAATGTCATGATAAATTTGCTGATTACTTTAAAAACAACTTGTTAATTTTTCTTAGTTTTAATGATAATTTTCCTGATTATTTGGTTGATGTTATCACAATATTTTTTTCCCAGACACTGCTTCTTTGTACCTTTGCCCTCCTTGGTCTTAGCCTTGCGTAGCGGCGGTGGTGCTGTTTGCTGAGTTTCTGCAGAGGTCGGTGCAACAACGGCAGGGGGCGGGGCAGGAGTGGCCTCCGACACCATGTTGTCGACAGCAGCAGGGACGTTGGCGGTGGCCAGGGCAGCGTTAGCGGCTGCAGCACCCCTCAGAGGGTTGTTGGTGCTGAACTCGCGCCACTTGGCGCCCAGGACCATCATCATTTTGGACACGGCGATCTTGGGGTTCTTGGCTGCGATGAGAGGCCTGAAGGACAAACAGGAAACACAAACCTTTACCAGGACAAAATCAAGGACATTCATGGCAGCAGAAAGGGTTTATTTAAACACCTGCTTAAGTTTAGACGTTAAATATCAGCAGTCTACAAGTAAAAAACCTCCAGAATAAAAGTTAATTCACAAACAATTTAAATGGAGAGAAAACAGCAATGGTACCAGCACATAGCCCTGTGGGACTCCACTATAGATTCCACTGGTCTACATTTTTAAATCCTGACTGGTAACAGTAGTGACCCTTTATTCAGCCTGTGTTTAACACATAAATTCAGTCCAGATGTTGTTTGTCAGTAGTGTCGCAGATACTTTGAGTGGGTTTGAGCCCAAAGGAAAACACTGTTCATTAGAACACATTCACTTTACTGGTTCCATTTACTGGAACATCTACAAATCTACTGGATAAATGACACTAACCAGTTTATATGTGGAATAACACTATGAAAACATCAGCTCAACAGCACTTTGGTTTATATTTATCTGATTAAAGTATGTCAAATGTAAAAAAAGATACCAAAGGAGGCCAAGGAAACCGTTTCAGGAAGACAGATAAACATGTTCAAAACCGGCCCAGATCCAGACTAGTCCCCTCAGGGTCACATCTGGATCAGATGTGAACAGTGTAAACGCAGCATGAGGAGGCAGGGCTACCTGACAAACTGGCTGAAGGCCTTGTAATTGGTCAGAGAGCGGTAGTCCTCCTCAGTGAAGACGTGGTCGATGTCTTCCATCCCCCAGTCGTCCAACAGCTGAGACGACGTTTTTGGCTCCTGCAGGAAACAAACAAGAAATAAATAATGTCAAACAGAAAACTGAGCCATGGGTTCATAACCACAGAATCTGCTTCACATCCAGTTTCTAATTAAATATCAAAGATGGAACCCAGTCTAAAGGTCAAAGGTTAAAACACCAGAGGCTGGTTTGACAGATTCACTCCAGACATTTGATTCTCTTCCTTTTCTTGATCATTTTCCTTATTGTATTGATAATGCTGCTAATTATTTTTGTTTCGCATGTCATTTTTTCTTCATTTTATTGATCATTTTCCTCGTTTTATTGATAATTTTGCTGATAATTCGGTTAATTTTGTATAGAATCTGTACATTTTTCTGAATTGTATCTGTAATTTCCCTTATATTGACAATTCTGATAATTATTTGGTACATTTTACATACAATTTGTTCATTTTCATTTTATTGATAATTTTACTGATTATTTGTTTTAGTCAGTTCATTTTATGAATAATTTGTTAATTACTAGTCTGCTTTTTGGGATATTTGACCACTTTCTGACCCACTCATCTGAGGACTCCACAGTGCCTCAGTCATTAGTTGCAGCTTTAACCATAAACCTTCTGCATGTTTTCACATTTCGACCACATTAATCTCATCAGAGTCATTCTTTCTATTAAAGGACCATTTCATTGTATCTCATCTTCCAGGAGCTGCAGCCTGAACCGAGCGTGAATCCGCCAATGAATCAAAATGTGTTTATCTAACCAAAAAAAGGGTCAAGAGCAGTGTGGTGCAGAGCTGGGTGGCGTTACCATGGAAACAGCATATATTCCCAACACATGCTCCACGCCACCCCTTGCATAAGTGTAATTAAGTCCGAGGCCCCCTATTGGCCGAGCCGACCAGACTGAGTTCTTTGTTAAGTATCATCTGTGTTTGTCAAACCTCCGCCGTCAGTGGATGAACAGAAACGGCGACGCCAAGATGAAGACACAAACATCGCAGCTGATGGGCAGAACCGCCACCAAAAACCACCTCTGTTACTAGTCTCACCACAGAGCAGTCATTAAAACCATGAGAAACAGAAGAACGCCATCATCATGCATCTGCTTTGAGGTCTTCAGGCATGAAGACACTGTAGACTCTGCAGAAGGAGTGTGATCTAATATCACAAAAATGGAACAGAATTTAAATGAAGTCACCTGCATAAACTCCAAGATGATAAGGATTATTATTCGTAGGAGGAGCATTACTATTATTTTTTGTATTATTATTTAGGATTTTTCTGATTTATGTAGAAATTTGGGGGAAAAAAAATAAAAAAAGCTTGGTGTTTTTTGTTTGTTGACATTATAAACATATAAAGGGTTAAAAGTCTAACGTTACTGAGTATATGGCACTTATGTTTATGGCTCAAGTTGATGAAACACAAAAAACAAAATTATAACAAGGTTAAAAACTAATTATATGAACCAAACTGTGACATTAGTGCCACCTGAAAACGCTCCATGTTCTCAGTTTACATCAACACCAACCCGTATGAACCTGTTGCATCCTGAGATGACAGAAGATGCAACACACATCCCAGATCAGAGTTCGATGTTTGGATTTTATAAATGATGGATGAAGCTCAGATGAATATTAATGATCTGCTGGTTTTCAGCTGCTCTGCCTCATGTAGGTCAGACTCAGACCTTCAGTGCAGACGTTGGGAAGGTTTTGGTCTGAGCCACGCCCACGGGCCTACACATCCACGGGCAGAACATCTGCCTGTTTGGACGGACATTTACCTGGAGTCCCCATGAGCACATGAGAAACGATATAAAACCTTCCTCTGCCCTACCTGGGTGGCGTTTCTTTCAGACTGTCCTCTACCAGAGGCCTGGGGGTCTGAGGGTTCTGTTGTGGATCTTCTCTGTTCCTATCATTGTTCTCTGCTGGACTCAGATCTCAGATGTTGGTCCTGGTTCTGCTGGTTCCATCCTCCCAGTTTGGGGGTCACTGCCCCTCGTGCCCCCATCACTACTGGTACCACTGTTCCTTCACACCCACATGTTCTCTATC
>JAQQZY010000002.1:36283127-36293464 GCA_030068375.1 Ostorhinchus rueppellii | reverse complement strand
CTTAAGTAGCTGGGATAGGCTCCATGTGACCCCCGTGACCCTAGTGAGGAGAAAGCGGGGATAGAAAATGAATGAATATTGATAACATCAACTGAGAGAATGAACTTTATGTCAAAGTCATCCCAACTTATTGGACATTCTGGGGGCTCCCTCTTGGAGGTGCAAAATGGTTTAGTCCACCAGACAGTGAACGGCAACACGCGTATGTCCAGTCTAGTGTTCCAGGAAAAATAACCAGTGGGTGAATGACCACAGACCGCCCTATTTAGATGAGGATTTTGTGTGCGCTACTGTGTCGTCATGGTGACGACACAGTACATAGGTACATAGTACATAGGCTGGCAGAAAACTATTAGAAAGACTTGAGGAAGCGCCTATTGATAAACTTGTTGTCTTTCTTATGTTATATTTAATGTCACTAATGATCTAATGTGCATAGACTATGATATCTATGATGAAACAAGAGGCAAAATCAGTTATGCTGACATTAAAATAATTATCATGATAGTAATAATAATACTTGGCACCTCTCTATAGTAATTATTTAATAATCTACAGGCATTTATATTCAAACTACTTAAACAAAATCAAAGTGATTATATCATGGTTAATAACTTAATGAACACTCTCTTTAAACATACATTTCTTCAGATGATGTTAGCATCTAGCTTAGCAATACATTTCATTATTAATGGCACACTGTCATAATTTGACCTGTTGGTCCAGGAGCAGATCGAACACCTCCTGCTTCCTCTCCTCTGTGCTCTCTGCTAACTGTCCCTCCCCAACATGCTCATGCTGCTCTGTCTGCTGACTCTGCCCCCCCATCTTCCTCCTCCGTCTCCTCATCACGATGCCTCTGCTCAACCGTTGGCTCTCTCTCTCCTCCTGCGCTAATTTTCTTCTTAAAGTAAGAAGAGATGTCTTCTCACTTTCTCTTCATGGTCTGCAAATTGAAATAATCACAGCAGCTAACGTTAGCTGACTATGCTACGTACTGTAACGTTACATAGGCTAACTCAAAAGCACAGCAGTTGCTGTAGCAGCACCTGTTGGCCCTTAAAAACACATGACATGAAGAATATTACTTCTCCCCCTACTCATAGACTTCTCTCTTCCGATCGGTGCTGCTGATCGATGCGGATCAATGACGATGCTGGTTCTGGAGTTTGCAACCTACTCAGAACTAATGGATGAGTGATAAACATGATTAGACAATGAGCCAATCAGGGGGAAGGAACCGTCTTTGTCGCCTCCGATTGGCTAAGTGTGCGCCATCTGAGCCTTGTCCTTGCCGGTGTGAGCTTAACTGGCAATCGGTATTTTTGTGACCAGCCAGTGTGGTGGCCAGTGTGGTGGCTAGCAGATTAGTAGGGGTGGCCACTGCCTGGTGGCGCCATTGCACCCCAGCACTAATGAACGAGCGAGATAGAGGGAGAGAGAGAGAGCCCCTGACGTAGAATTTCGGCCTAAATGCAAGTTATTTACCTTCAGTTTAAAGTCAGTATCCTTTGGTTCAGTGTCTGAGCTCTAGCCTATCGTCTACTAACACTGCAGAGCTGAAAGGAAACTCTGTGCAATAAACTCTGACCACCTAGCAATATTTCTGCTGCATATATCACCATGTAAATAACCTACCAATATCATTGTAGGTTCGAGTGCATACTGGTATTATATAAATTGAGCAACAAAGCAATTTCTTATTTTTATCTGGTAAAAAGCCTTAGCATTGGAGTGCAGTGCTGAGCTTAAAAGCTAGTGTCAATGCTCAATAAATTCCTGATTTTACCAAAGCCAGTGAATAATCATGTTCAATAACTGTGATCTCACTATCAATCAAAAATAATTGTGATTATGATTTTTGCCGTATATTTTTGCCATACAGTAGATAGATAGATGATTGGTTGACAGCCTTAGAGCTCACCCCACAGCAACGCAAAAATGAGCCCCAATTAAAAGACAATTTGCCGACATAAATAATAATCAGTGCTTGGCCATACGTTTCATTGTTTTAGCAAAATCAAAATTTGCACGAGTGTCATGGATCAAAATGTTTGTACAAAAACCAGATGTAGCCTAATGTTTTAGGTATTTCAGCACAGGTAGGCTAAACGTCTGTGATGGACTGGCGACCTGTCCAGGGTGTCCCTTTGCTTCACCCTAAGAACAACCAGGGAGATAATTATAATGGGAACAATAACCAGAACCAGAACTGAGTAAAACTGAGTTCCATGTAGTTCCATTCATGCATCTCTCTCTGCCCCCATCTTTTAGTATCATTAGCTTCTGTAACTTTGTAAAGTTCCCCATCATGACACTTACGCTGTATTATCTTATGTCTTATCTCGTGTCTTTGGGGTGCAGACAAAAGTATTTCAGTTCAGTTCAAATAACTTTATTCATCCCTTGGGGGCAATTCAGAGCAGAATGACTAAATTCAATATATAAGACATGAGAACACAGTGAACCACACCGTTCATATCATCATAAATACCTCTGTATTATTTTATCTCGTCTCTTTGGGGTGCAGTTGAAAGTATTTGATTCGAGCCCGATTCTAGTTTTTCTTTGACAAGAATGGAGTAAAATATGAGATATGATCATTTTGAACTGGTATGTTTGTTTTGTGTGTGATATTCAGTATAAACAGAAAATCAAAAGTATTCAGAGAAGAATTCAACTTCCATCTTTTCACTGGCTTTTATTTAAAGCGTTTGCAGTGATCATGAACTGCTGATGGAAGGTGAGGGTCGTTTTTGATGATTTAAGTAAAAAATGTGGAAAACCTTTCATGTTGTCTGGTAGTGGGGGCAAATGTTTGACTCTTTCAAATACATCTTTCAATAGAAAAAGCAGAGTAAATGGAACCAATTTGAAGTTAAAGGTCAGGGAACTTGTTAAATGTGTAGCTGTTTATGACACAGTTTCTAAATGGAATGATTTAAGTGAAATCACTTCCAAGACACAAATGTTCTAAATGGGCTTAGGACGCTTGACTATTTAAGGTGGAACTTTTTTAGGGGCTTACAGTTTTGCACCCATGTTTTTTTTTTTCCTCAGCTGCCAACAGCATGGACCGGTGTGTCCTCAACCCTTTCACGCATGAATTTTGAAAACCTTAGTTGAAATTTTTGTCCTTAGTGTTTTTACTCCAGCCTACAAATCTAGACCACACAACGGCAGAAAATATTCTTCCTAGTTTGAGTTCTACCATCACACGGTAGGAGCCAATCCTGGCTCTGACACAGGGTCTGTCGGACCAATCAAAATGCTCTGTCTGTGTAGTGAATCGTTGGGGCGGGGCTTTATACGATGCCGACAGGGCTGTGTGAGGGCGAGATAGAACAACCATAGAGAGCAACGAAGATGGGTGTGGCTAACGACCCACACTCGTTTGAATCGGCTTTTGTTGTCGATTTTGTTTGAGTTGGACTTGGGCTTTTGTTTCAAATTGAGTAGAAAGAAGCACTGGTTTAAAGAAGGATGGATTTGCTGTTTTTCTGACCGGCTATGGCACAGGTGTCAAACATGTGGCCCGGGGGCCAAATCCGCCCCCCCAAAGGGTCCAGTCCGGCCCCTGGGATGAATTTGTGAAATGCAAAAATTTAATTGAGATATTATTCATTTTCGTTCAGGTTCCACATTCAGACCAATTCAATCCCATAATAACCTATAACTACTCAACTCTAATTTTTTCTCTTTGTAAATATTTTCATGTATTTACACTAAAACAAAGTGTAATTTCACAAAAGAATATGAAGAACCTGAAATGTCTTAAGAGAAGAAGTGAATTTTTAATAATATTCCACCTGTTACTAAATATTTTGCATATCTCTAGAGCCGCATGTGGAAATGATCAACTGAAGCATAATAGTGTTAAAACTGCACTTTTCCCCAGTTTGTTCATATAATTCACATTGTTTTTAAAGGGTAGTTTGTAGATGTAAACATTTTCATCATATAATTTTACTTTTTTCACTGTAAAACAAAAAAAAAGTTAGAGTTGACATTATTTATTTATTATTGTGTTATTATTATATTGGTTCGGCCCACAGCAGAACTAATTTAGCTGAATGTGGAACTGAACTAAAGTGAGTTGGACACCCCTGGGCTACGGTAACAGTCTAATACAGCAGCTGGATCCACCTGGAGCTCTGAACACGTCACACTGTCGGTGTCTCTGATTGGTCCTAGAACTGGCCTATCATGTATAGGAACAGTTTGAATGACAGCGGTTGACTCCACCCACAGGCTTCAGCTCTGTCATTGGTCTGATTCCAGATGATACAGCTCATGGAGAGTTTTTTTTTTTTTTTTTTTTAATTCGTCTTCAGGAAAAGAATCAGTGCAATTGAAATGTTTTTAATGAACCTATTTTTTTCATGGAGTTACAAAAATGTCCACTCAGCTGGACACCATGTGATTAATGTTTAAAGCAAAGAAATCTGTATTTAAAACCATCATCAGAAAGTGATTAACTGTGAAAATTATGAAATAAAAACATTTTTAATGCAGATAATTTGATGTTTTGTCACATTTTATCATACTCTCATACCAGTTATTACTCACTTCATGGAGATTATACACAAGAAAGGTCCACAGGTGTGAATGTGTGTGGGTTGAAATGTCCTGTTTATGGATGTAGTGTGTACACCAGGTGGCATCACCACCAAGACCAAGTACCTGAGTAAAACGTTTGTACTTCTCTTCCTGTTCTCTCCTTAAGCAAAATACACTCACAAAACAGGAAACAGAACATGACATGACAGTTGCTGAAAGGACTCTTGGTTGTAAATTAGAGCAGGAGGGCAACTAGACGGTCTGTCACAGAGAAATAGTCCAACATGTTGTTGTTTGACCATGTAAACTCTGCACGACGAGAAAACAGTTTTGTGTTTTCAACCCTTTAAAACGGTGACACGATTAAGATGAAGATAAGATTTCCACTCTGGTGGGTGGTTTCACTTTTTTGTATTTTCAACCTCCAAAAACACCATCAAAACAAAAGGCACATCTGAGAAAATATTTTGTCGTTTCCACCTGAGACCTCTGTTCTGTAAACTGTGTCTCACTTAGTCGTACAAAATGACACAATTCAGGACATGACTGGAATGGTGTCAAAACTATTTTCGTTCCAGCAGAATAATTAGAAATACCTCTGTCAACATGTGTGTCTGTATATATATATATATATATATATATATATATATGATGATAACACCGATGTAATAAGTTGCATGCGACTCAAAATGGAAGCTTTTTCAAGGTCATGATCTAAGTGATCATACATTAATGTAATTACGTTGAAAACATCTTGATGGCCTTATGTGTCTGTTAGAGAAGCATTAGTACATAGAAAGGCCATATGTATGCAGCACACAGCTGCACACAGTCTGAGCAGGACCTGTATTAGATTTAGAATAAACATCAGAGAAATCAGCCTGTTCAAGCATGAATACGAGTACGAAGTCTGAATAAAACACACACACACACACACACACACACACACACACACACACACACACACACACACACACATACAGTACTGAAGACCTGAGTCTGAAACTCACCTGTTATAAATTCACAAATCAAATCAGCATCGACTGGAAACAGATGGTGGTGGAGCAGCATCAGTTCTTGGATTGTGAGACGGCGCTTGCGTATGTGTGTGCATTCATGTATGTGTAGGGTGGCCTTCAGAGGCAGACATGAACGTGGAACCACCTAATATTTAATTGGATTTAGCTCAGCTCGCGGTGCTCACCACATCCCTCTCCTGAAATGTATTAGCATTGGAATAATCAATAAGCCGATGCTAAGCCTCAGAATGTTTCATACTGAATCCAATGTGAGCTGGAACACAGACATATTTACTCGGCGTGCATGCACGAGCGTCCATCAGGAGCTTTGAAATATTAATGACAGCACTCCTTTATCTTTGACCTATACTGTAGTCGTACCAAACTATATATTCATTCAAGTTTGAATGAAAGCTGAAAATGTCCTGCATCGGAAAATGTTTAGAGAGTTGAGAGTTTAGTCTCAGGTTGAAATTTCAATCTTATATCTTGAGCGATGCTGCAGTAGGTTTTCTATTGTTTTTGTTGTTTTTTTCTAAATTGATTTATTCGCCTCGGCTATAATGCAGTGTACTTATAAAGACAACACACACTGAGTTAATGCCTGACATTGCTGGATTTTCTTGAGGAGACTTTGGCTCCGTTCACAGCAGGTCTTTATGCACAATTTGGATTTTTTTTGTGAAATCTGATTTTTTTTTCTGTGCTCGTTCATTTTACAAATTAAACACGACTTCTATCAGTTCTCAGTCTGAACTGAATGTGACCCTGAAGTGACCCACATGCACTACAGAGGTCCTGACGTCATACTGGAGCACACACACACACACACACACACACACACACACACACACACACACACACACACACTGTGTTTACAGAAGTAAATATGGAGGTCATCTGGTATAAAGTTTGTCTAAAACTGAAGTCAGCACCAGTCAAATAATTTGAGTATTAGATCAAAAAAGAGCAGAAGCAGGTTTATTACTGTGGCTGCTACGTCTGTACAACGGAGTATTTGAATATGGAGTCGGAGTCAGGAATGGTGGGATGGTGACGTTAGCTTCACTGACACACACTTCAATCAGAATTTTACAAGAATATAATGCATATAAAGTGTTGAGTTTCAATTGTTTAAGTTCCTACGTTCCCTGAAGGCAACATGAGTGGGGAAGGTCCCTAAGCCTTTTTGTTAACTTTCACTCATGATTCCACGCCCCTCTTAGTTGAGGCCACGCCCTCCATGCCACTTGAGGCCCTAAACTTGAACGTGCAAAAAAAAAAAAAAAAAGATCTCAAAGTGGAAAAATAAGATTTGAATCTGAAAAGATACAACATGCAACTGAAAAAAAACCCTCAAATATTGATCAAAACCTAAATTTTCATTTTTAAATTTGATTTTTTCATGGACAAAACTTATAACCCAAAATTGGCTCCAAATTGGCAGTAGTTTATCTAAAATCACCTTCACAGTAAAAAAAAACATACCCAGAATAAAGTATATTTTGTCCTCTGATTTAGAGAATGTCATGGTTAAGGTACGTATAAAATACAGTGTGTGTGTGTGTGTGTGTGTGTGTGTTAATAAGTGAAGCAGTGTGTGATTCAGGGTCCAGTTTCAAAAGTAAAGATGTTTTAATATCCGCGAATCCCCCCCAAAAAACATAGAATAAATAAAAACGAACCCTGCTCACTTCCCTTTTGTTCCTGTTTTAGTTTAGTCCTAAGGCCTGTGTTGGAAATACACTGACATGCATCTTTTTTTTGCTCATCTTTTTTTTTTTTTTTGGATGCTGTTATTAATTTGTATTGTGTTTTGAGTGTTCTGTTAGGGTTAGGGCTTTGCTCCCCTGTGGTTGTTTTAACGTGCTTTATAAATAAAGTTGGATTGGATCTTTGAAACACGTCCATGTTTCACATCATCTTGGACTTTTCTGCCCAGTTTCATTTCATGTCCTTTGAAAACCTTGTGTTTCATGGGTTTCAACATGAAGCCTCTTCCATTGGACATTTTTTTTCTGTTCGTTATACCTGTATCGTCTTGTAAATATTCACCATGAGTCGTCTCCTCATTATATGCTTTGGTTTAACGGTCTCTGGCAACATTTAAAAGCCACATTACCACGTGTTCAGCTGCATTTCAGACATTCCATGTGAAAGCTTTGATAAATGGAAGGAACCACTCTGTGGGAATTTGACCCTTTTACTTGTGAAACAGTAACAGCTCTGGGTAATTGGATGGACCACTGACAGAAGGGAAGATCCTCTCAGATATATCACTGTAATGGAGTTGGTAGCCTGCAGCTGAACCTGCTGAGCTGTCCCATGGAACTGTAGCAATCAGACCTTAGTTATTACGTTATGTGTTGTCTTCAGGTTGAGCCGCTCCAGGTTGCAGGTCTTGTGTTGGAAGGTGTTGTACTGAGTGAAAACCAGGGCAGATCCACCCAGAAAAACAGCATGAAAGACTAGATATGTTCAATAAGCCACTATTTCTGTTTGACACCTGCTCTACATGGATGAATGTTTTATGTAAGGTAAACAGGTAGGCTGTTTTTGTTTGTTTGTTTACAGTACTAATCATGCTGATGCTTGAGTTTCAAGGATCAAACAGAATTTTTTAAAAATAGAAAAGCTGTTTTTTTTGTTTTGTTTTTGTTTCTATATCCTCAGGCTTTGTCCTTCTGGTGTCGGGCACTATATGTCTGGATAATCAGACTTTAGCTGCAAGGAATCCAGACTGCATGAGGTGTGACCTGAGGAAATTAGAGCAGATGTAAGCTCCCTGCTGTCCAAACCTCAGTGACAAGTTGATGTTGTGGCATTTTTTCAGCGGTGGCTGAGGTTTATGTGAAAAAGATGCTGATGTAGCGTCTCTTCATGAAAGACACTAGAGCGAGTCCAAATTCACTACCCATAACCCCTGTGTTCAACCCTCCTGACATGTTTGGGACACAACAGGAGGGAAAAAGTCAATTAAAATGTACAAATCAAATGAAAAGTGAGGATGATGTTCAGTAATTGCTGCATTGTAAAAAAAATAAATAAAATAAAAATTGAACCTCACTGACAATCAGCTGTCTGTTCTATAGGAGCAAAACTGGATTTTTAAAGAAAATTAATTTATTTTTTAAACTTTTTATAATTAATATTTCATAGAGGTGGTAAATTAACACTTTTGCCCTACTCAAATTCATTATTTTTGAGTCAAAAATATACATACACAAAATAACTGACATTAAATCATCATATTTTTTAGTCCTTTTTTTTCTCAAACTTGCTTCAACTTTGCTCAAAACTACTAAACATTCAATCATTTTCAGGATTTTAAACCATTTAATTTTCTAAATGATGAATTATGAATTTATAATAAATAGGATGATAATGGTTAGAGTCTTGAATATGTCAAATATGTCAAAGATTAGCAACAAAAAGGATTGGAATACTGCGGTTGTGTACTTTTTTATGTACTTCCTGTTCCCTCATGGAGCTCCTGCAGATTAATAATAGAGTTCAACATGGAGTCCCTTTTATATCTTGTACTTGACAGGCACTGTGTCCTGTTCATGGTCAACCTGCTTGTTGTATCCAGACAGAAGTAGCATAAAGAATATTATTATTGTTATGATGATTATTATGATTATGATGATGATGATGATGATGATGATGATGATGATGATGATGATGATGATGATGATTATTATTATTGTTGTTGTTGTTATATCTTTATTTATTTTAAACTTGTCTTGTCCATCCTTCTAACAGTAAAATGTTAGTCTGGCTCCTTTTGGTGCTAAACACATTTGCTTTGCCAAAGGAAACATCATAAAGTATATGAGGCTTCCCTTCATGTTCTATTTGTCTTTATTATGAGTTTATTTGAAGACAGAAGAAAAGGAATGTGAGTTAAACCTTAAATGATTGAGGGTTTTCTAACTAAATGTTATTGAATATTGAAAAATGTGAACACATGCATGTTGGTCTGCAACTCTGGAGGGCTCTTACTCCTTCAAATAGATAATCTCATCATCTATTCGATAATTTAACTCTAATGCATCACACTCTGGAGGGGTTTATGTAAGAGTGTGAAACCAGCTCAGATTTGTCACGTGGACGGACACGATGCTTGAACGTGTTCCCAGTCACTGATTTGAATCCTGCAGGAACTGTCACGTACACCCCTGTCTGTTTTCAGTGCAGGTATGATGTGTGATGGTAGTTGTAGTTTCCTTTAGAATCGGCAGGAGCTAACGCTGAAGGGTCTGTGATGAAAACACGAAGCTTGAAAGAAACACGACAGACTTTTTTAGGACTGTGGTGTCCAGCTCATTTTGATGGTTCGACAACTCACCACAGGGTCAGTTAGACTTTCATCGTCACTCCAGGGTCTTGCCTGCACTGCTACTGTGGAACTTCTGGGTCTGGGTTGAACCCGTCCACAACAACAGCTACAAGTTTTACTGTTTTGCCGCTTCAGTCACTGATACGTCCTGTCAGTGATGCATGAGGAGTTTGGTGTCCTGGCTTTTGAACTTTTCTGTTCATTTTTAAGGAATAAAGGAGATGAGCTCCAGGGGAACATACGCTTAGTGTTTTGTTTTTTAACTTTTTTTTATGTCCGCCAAGGAGGTTATGTTTTCATCAGCATTGGTTTGTCTGTCTGTCTGTTAGCAAGATAACTCAGATTTGGATGAAATGTTCAGGATCTGTCCGCTCTGGGTCAAGGAAGAGATGATTACATTTTGGAGGTGATCCGGA
>JAQQZY010000002.1:36098481-36109452 GCA_030068375.1 Ostorhinchus rueppellii | reverse complement strand
TATAAAACTAAAGACCTGTGCACATAAACATATAACATAAAACCTTATATAAAAACCCTATGAGAACAGTTTAAAAACCCAGGAGACACTAAATACAATAAATAGAAAAGTACAGTAAGATAGAATAAAATAATAGACACTGCAAGAAGGAAGAGACTTAAATCCACTCTACTTGTGTTGTCCTGCAACACTTCAGTTGATTTATCATTAAAAAAGTTTTAAGTTTATATTTATGAAAAACAAAACAAAAATGAATTTGTGCAACACATTTCAAAATATAATAAGTTAATATGGTTCAAAAGAAAGCATGTACAGTTTTTGTTGATGTATTAATTGTTTTTGGGCGGTGATGTCACTTCCTGTTTGGTGCTGTGATACATCACTTCCGGTTTATTTCCTTTTTTTTCGGGTCTGTAAAATGGCGAACCCATTGTTTTTCTGCTCCCGCTTAATCTAGTTCAATCCATGTCACCTTTGAACTGACAATGCTGTAAGTTTATGGTGTGATATGTTGGATGTTTATCTTTTCATACGGTCGATCTTTTGTGGCACATATTTGCTGTGTCTGAAATCCCTCACTCATTCACTCCTCCCTATTCCCTCCATATGAAACTCTCTGTGGTGGACTACAGTGACCTCATCAGTCTAAATGGAAAACAGTTTCAGACACTACTTCACCGCACAGTTAATCACGTCATTACTGTCGCACAATTCAAACGTGCCAATAATGCTGTTTGACGGGGTTTGTTTACATGTTGAATACAGATTATACCGAGGTTTGTTTGTTTTTTAAAATAAATTTATACCGATCTAATCTAATGTCTTTGTTCATTTTCTAGTTCATTGTTTATCCTTTCCGCCACGTTGTTGTGCGATTTGGCACCGCGGCCGCAATGCATTATGGGATATATTGGGTCGTCTAGTGACCATCGGTTGTCCACTACATTTCGTGGTGAATTGTGGGATACATTAAGTGCACTATATCGTGAACATTAATGCTCACTAAGCATTCGGACACCACTACAAAATGGCGTGGTCACTATAGAGGGAGCAGTGAGTGATTTCGGACACAGCCATTGTATTTGTTTTGGATATTTTATAAAAAAAGAAAACGATTGTTAGCTTAAAACGATCTCTGTTAGCTAGTTCTTCTGTTTACATTGGCTCATTCACTGATGATGTACCTTTGTATTTCTTTGTTTTCAGTTTTTACCACATACATACTCCTGTTCAACTTCAATGCATCAAGTGAAGAAACACAGAGTATAGGTTTAACGTAATGTTTATCCGGGTTTAGCCACACCCAGAGAGAACATTCCACCACTTAAATGCTTTTATGTGAACACAGAGCTAAAACAGGTGAAAAAACAGGAGTTTACTGCTCTTCTAACTTTAAAAGATGAAATCTTTGGATCAGTGGCAAAGCAGCCTCAGAGGATCAATAATGTGCATTTACAGATGCAAACAGACGGTAAAATAAATTATGGAGGAAAAAAATGTCTTATCATAGTATTTATCAATTTCATTTTTCCTGTCAACATTTTAAAAATCTTTTGGCTTTTTGTCTCATATTGCTTTAAATCAATTTAATATTGAATTACACTGCATAAAAAATATGAGCATAATAAGAGTATATCCATATGGTTAAAAAAAAGAATGTGGACCATGTGCAAGTAAAATGTCATTAAAAACTAAGGTATTTAACACTCAAGCATATTTTGAAAAACATTAATGCTGGTGGGAATATTTCTGAAAACTTCCACCTTAATGAATGGTGTCGGAATGTTAACACCTTCTAGTCATAGGTTACCCCCCCCCCCCTCCCATTTTTCAGACAGTGGGAAATACAGCGGTTATATCTCTATCACTGCTGCCTCAGTTAGTTTATGAACTAAAACACAATAATCACAAGACAAAACCAAATGAGGTGACATTGGTGTTTTGTGGAGGGAGTATGGTGTCTGTGGTGAGAGCTTCAAAGTTTCAACAACACGAGGTACAACAGTGCCACAACAACAGCAGCAACAACAGGGTGAAGATATATAAAAGTCAGCCTTTTTAGGTGCTTAACATGTTCACAGAAGGACAAAAAAACCCAAACCTAACCTCTTCTGACCCGAATATGGATGTGATTCCTCTGCCCTGTATCTCAGACATCCAACCTGTCACCCTCCAACCACAGCCGCTCTGAGCTTCTTGCAATTTTGGCAGCAATTTTCGAAATTATGCAGCTGTTAGAGTTCGGGTTAGAGCAGGGCAGGAAGTTCCACTGTCAGAACTTAGAGCTATGGAAGTGTAGATAATTAAAAAGAAGCCTGTTATAAAAAAGCATGGGAAGGAACAGTTCTAGGGCACAAAAAAAGAGTTTGTTTAAGGCGCTCTTTGGAAAAAGGGATTCATAAAGTAAATGACAAACAGGAAGAAAACTGTTAAAATGCCTTTATTCTTATGGTATGGTCATATACAGGGGGTCCCGAAAAACCTTAAAATAATTGTAAACTAGGTGTTTATTATAATGGTATAATTTTCCAAATGTAAAAGCATTTAAAATCATTATTTTACGGTTCTTTGACCACCTGTTTTCAAACTGACTGACTGAGGAAGAAGCGTCGGGTGATCAAGCGACTTCTTGCCAAACAGGTTAGATTAGATTAGATTAGATTAGATTAGATTAGATTAGATTAGATTAGATTAAATTCAACTTTATTGTCATTACACATGTATAGATACAGGGTAACAAAGTACAGTTTAGCATCTAATCAGAGGTGCAAGGAGCAGCAAGTGGAATCTATACAGTATATGCAATATGTGCAGTTGAGAGCAGATTATGTACAGTTAAGGGTAGGGCTGTGTATCGGCTAGAATCTGGTGATACGATACAAATCACAATACTAGGATCACGATACGATATATGACGATATACCACGATCCTGTTAAAAAGGCAAGATTTTGTTTTTTTCTTTTTTTTTAAGTGATTATTTCCTTGAAGAATTGAATTCCACCTGAAATCTGCACAAATATTAAACATATTTTTATTTGATCCCAACAGGATCTGATGCTACAAAATGTTCCTGTTCAAATTTAAATTCTATTTTACAGTCATTCCAGTTTCAGATCCTGCTCAAATGTTCATATTCTATTCGTTCATAATATTATTTTGGTGCGATCCCAACAGAGGAACAGGAAAAAGTGCTTTTAGGATGATTCAAATAAGCATTATTTAATAAAACAGTGTTAAATAATAAGAAATAAAATATAAACAATAAAGAAAAATAAAAAAACAAAACAAAAATTAACTTCTGCTATATCTGCATTTGAATAAATTCATAAAAATATCGATACCCTATGTTTTAATATCGATACAGTATAGTGAAATGAAATATCGCGATATATTGCAGAACCGATATTTTCTTACACCCCTAAGATAAGGGTCATGCAAAAGGTGTGTGTGTGTGTGTGTGTGGGGGGGGGGGGGGGTTGTTCACCAGACCTCACGCCACAAGACTTTTTTTATGTGGATACCTAAAAGACAAAGTCTACACTATGAGACCTGCAACAGTGGCTGACCTGAGAGCAGCCACTGAACATGAACACATGTAAATACCAAAGGTCATGTGTGTGAGTCCATTGTCTGGACCACAACGGACATCAGTTTGAAAGCAGGCGGTGAAAAAAACAGTCAAATGATGTTTGTAAATAGTTTTACATTAGGAAAATTATATAATTTTAATAAACGCCTGGTTTATAATTATTGGAAGTGTGTATACATTTTTTGGGACACCCTGTATAGACCTTAAAAATCACATCAACACATTTCGGCTTCAAACCTTCGTCAGGAAGTCAAACAACAGACCCGTGGAAAAGTGTAGATTCTTTTAAAGTAGGTTCTGACCAATAGGAACCTGTCAGCTGGGCTCAAAGGTGATGGACTGCAGAGGGTGTCACTACAGGTCAAAAGAACGTACAAAAAACTCACCTATACAAAGATTTACAAATATACACATGACACAGATAAATAAAGGACAGTGCAAAAATCCCCTATCCTTGTTTTTATAGAATAAAAATGATGTTAAGCCTTTAAACCCAAAAAATAAACAGGTCCTCACAGGAATACAGAAAAATCCAACTCTTCATTTGAGCCAGCCCATTGGAATTCAAGTGGTCTGAGAGGACATGGTTTACAGACAAGTTATGATTATGTATGTATGTATTTGATGAGGACAGTGCATATTAAAGAACACACATAAACATTACTTACAGACCTCTACTCTGACACTGTTGAAGTCCAGGCTGAAAACAGTTCTGTTCAACAGTATAGAACAACTGAAAGGGTTCTATCTGCACTCTTCTCTTTTACTTTTATTGATTATTATTCATTCATTCATTCATCTTCTATACCCGCTTAATCCTCATTAGGGTCAAGCAGCTGGGATAGGCTCCATGCGACCCCCGTGATGATTATTAAAGTTTTATTGATTATGTTTTAATTGTAATTGTGTGTTTTTAACTTGTCTCTTTTCCATTTTTGTAAAACACTGAATTGCCCGGTGTATGAATCGTGCTTTACGAATTAACTTGGTAAAGTTTCATACTGTCCTCCACTCACAGTTATTGTAGATCATTCATTTCTCAGACAGGGGCAGTTGTTTGTTTACCCGTTTTACCAGTTTCAGCTACTTCCTGTAGCCTTCGTCAGAAAAAAAAAACAACCTGAATTTGAAAATTTTTTAGGAATATAGAAAGAAGATGGTAGATACTGTATGTTGTTGTTTCTTTATGTTCAGCCTATAAGACACGTCACAGCAACATCTTTGTGACGCTTGTGATAAAACCAGTCCGGCAGGTAAATGTAGCCTGTGTTGTGTAGTTTTTTTTCTATCCGACGTCTGAAAGAAGGAGTCTCTCTCACTGCTGGGACGGATTTATTCTGAACAGAAAATATGATATGTTTGTGGGTCAGTCACGGTGGGTGGTGGCGCTCCGTCTCCACTATTGAAAAATTAGCTTAATTAGCTTCCATTTAGCACATGACAACCGTCACCGCAATTCAACAACTCATAATACTAGCCAGAATAAAATAGCTTCGATTTAATCAGTTCATCATATCAAAGACGTTAAGACAGACTCTTCTCAAATTGCAATTGAAATTTCGCATAGAAAAACGTATTCTTGTGGAGGACCGAGCCTGTTACCTACCCAGAGTATCCTTCATTGATCTGACTGACTTCCGTTTCCGCCAGCCAGACAGAGAAGCTTCTGACCCCATGACCTCCCACACAACTAACATGTGGGCAAGTGGAAGTACGACTGTTACATAAACAAACGACTACCCCTGTCTGATAAATGAATGATCTACAATAAATACATTCACCTTGCATTTGTGTAAATTTGTCAGATTTAGCCTCTTAACTACACTACTACCACGTCTTCTGAACCCACTTTAGCCTCACTGAGGACCCTATCCCAGCTACTTATGGACAAAGGTGGGGTTCACCCTGGACAAGTCACCAGTTCATCACAGGCTGAACATATAGAGACGAACAATCACTGTCACATTCACACACGTGGACAGTTTAGATTAACCCATTAACCTATCAGTGTTTAGATGGTGGGAGGAGCTAGAGTACCTGGAGAGAACATGCCAACTCCACACAGAAAGGTCCCACCACTGATGTTGGAATGGAACCCAGGACCTTCTGTCTGTGAGGCAAGAATACCATCCACTGCACCACCCCCTATGCTGAGTTCTGGGCTTAAATACTGAGAGCTGTTCAAATTCTACTGTCAATATGGAAGCTTAGAAAAGCGGCTTTATGTTTTTTGGAAAGAGGTCAAGTTCATCCACTCAAACATGTTTTGAAGTCCTTAGTCCTCCTGAGAAGATGTGCCAGAGCTGACCCCTATGGGCACAGGTGTGGCTACAACCTGGACATGTTGTCACAGAGCTGAGGTGGACTCATGCATTTTTATATTTGGTCTTTTGATTTGGAGAGTGCTGTTGGTGGAAGGTTTGGATTTTCCACTTCTGGCATTTTTTTCTCCCTTGATTTCAGCTTCTGCACTTCAAAGAAAATTTTAATTAATGCAACATTAAGTGATTAGAGAAAATGATTGGTATGATTGGTACGGATGTTCTGTTCTTTATTAAGCCAAGCAACCCCAAATGCTACTGCTAACAGTTTGAAGACAAGGATTTTTTTTTTTTTTTGTGTTGTCAAATTATAACTATGCTGTCTCCCACTGGCTTCTGAACTGCTGTTTTGACCCGAGCAGTTGGTACATTGGCCGTTGCTATTTTGTTTTATTGTTTGAACCAGAAATGACCCTATTTGGACAAAAAAGGTGGAGCTACTGGAGCGTGCACTAACAGGGACATGTGTAAAAGGTCGCAGGTGAGATGCTAAATGTCAGCTTACGTCTGTAAAAGGGTAACAGAAGTATTGTACTGTTTGGTTCACCAGTCAACTATAGCCCTGAAATCATATTAAACCGGGAATGATTTTAAGATGGACCAACAGATGACTTATTAGATGGTACAGATGCTATATTTGAGACTGAACCAAAACTATTACTGATGTAAACATTTGTAGACTTCCTTGTGAGTCTATGTGAGCCTGGGGTTTTTGGCCATAGCAGCTTTAAGATACTTGTCATGTGGATGCTCTCTCTATTCTCTCTCTCTCTCTCTCTTTCTCATCTGCTCTGCCTGTCCCTGATGAGCCACACGTGTTGCTCATTAGGTGTAGTCTATATATTGATCACTCTGTTGTCTTTTCCCTGCCAGATTGTTCGATGCCTTGCGTGACTTTCCCGCGCTCTCTCCTGCCTGTTGTTTCTGTGTTTGACCTGTTTCTGTCCCTGATCTGCCTCTTCTGCTCCCTGCTTCTGATCCGTTTCTGCCTGACCACGTTTGCTGCCTGTTCCCCAGTAATATCGGCTGCCTTCTGCCTGGACTATGTCTTCGAACCTGATCCTTGGTATCCAACCTGCCCTTCGTCCCCGACCAAGCCTGTTGTCTGGCCTGTGCTGGATTTCCTGGTTACAGATCCCTGGACTGTCCCCGACCTCCTGCTCAGCCTGTCCCTGGATCTACGGAGATCCGTTCCTGCACTCCTGGTGCTGGACCCTTTGAACTCTGTACACCAATTGGTGACAAAGAGGATTTTGTATTATTCTGTGTTCTCTGTTGAACTGTGAGCTTTACATGCAGTTTTCATTAAAGCTGATTGTATTTGCCTCCTGTCTGTGGTTCTGCTTCTGGGTTCATCACATTACTTCCAACATTAGCTTCATTTTAGAGAGGAGGTCCTTGTACTTTGCTCTCAACACACTGATCGTTTTGCTTCATCTTAATTAATCCTGGCTTTTGATAACATTAATAAGTGCCGTGCCATATGCTCCCTGCTTTAATCTGAATTACTGTAGAACACAGGTGTCAAACATGCGGCCCAGGGGCCAAATCCAGTCCGCCAAAGGCTCCAGTTTTGCCCTTTGGATGAATTTGTGAAAAGAAAAAATTACACTACGATGTTCACAGTCCATTTAGTTCAGGTCCAACATTCAGACCAATTCAGTCTCAAGTGGGCGGGACCAAAAAAAACCTTACATAATAACATATAAATAACAACTCCGAATTTTTCTCTTTGTAAATGTAAACATTTTCATGTATTTACACTAAAAGTATAATTTTACAAAAAACGTAAATAAACTGAACAAATATGAACAACCTGAAATGTCTTAAGAGAAGTAAATACTGCCTGTTAGTAAATGTTTTGTGTATTTGTAGATCCACTGTGATTTATAAGTTATAATGTACACATGTAAATGATAAACTGAGACATAATATTATTAACATTACACTTATTTCTTTTAGTTTGCTCATTATTCACATTATTTATAAGGGTAATTTGTAGATGTAAACATTTTCATAATGTTAATTTACTATTTTCGCTCTAAAACATAGAGAAAAGGTTGGAGTTGACATTATGTATATATTATTATGTTATTATTTTACTGGTTCGGCCCACTGCAGAATAAATGTAGCTGACTGTGGCCCCTGAACTAACATGAGTTTGACACCTGTGCTGTAGAAGAACCTGACTCACCTGGACATATGAGCTCCACTGACCCTGACTCTCAAACCCCCTCATGATAGAAGTCTCATTAGCAGATCCTAATGCTCTCTAGATTTCCTCCTCTCCTCCTCCTCCTTTACTCCACCCCCTTCCCTTTCTTTCCACCCCTGTCGTCCATATGCTGGCTTGCACAACAGAACAGCCTAATCAATATGGCCAAGGCGATTAATGTGCTGGCGGTGGCGATGTACTTATAAAGAGCTTTCATGGCCCAGTGAAGGATGAAATCACCCTCCGAGTCCTGAGATCTTAAAAACCTGAGGTGCACTGCAAAGGCAAAGACAGACAGGGAGGGAGAGGGGGGAGGGAAAGGGAGAAGGAGTGACTGACTGGATCCTTTCCAATAGGTGAAAATGTTGAAGTCAAGAGAAATGTGAATTCTTCAAGGAGGGCATTGGACCTTCTCCAATAAAGCAAGTAAAAGAGGTTCAGGTCCACTTTTGACAGAAGGGAATGTGTTGCAGTAAGTGAGTGAAAAAGACTGCAGCACAGACCGAAGGAGCTGGAGAGAGAACGACGTGGCTATTAGTGCTGTTGGTGCTACTGTAACTCCTCTATTTAACGCCTTACTGCTGCCGCTAAAGATCTCTGGGACTGAGGACAAGCTTTTACCGTGTTACCAGTCACTACTGATTTTCTACTTGGGTGTGGTGGTGAGGCCTTAAACTCAACACAGGTACACCGCAAATTATGTGGTTCTTATCAAGATATAAAAAACTTAGATGTAAAAGTGTTGGATAATTGATCTGGTTTTCATCATCTGAATTCATGAAATCTTATCCAGTGAAATTCTCTTGCTGCATGAACAGATGTTTCACTTGTTTTCAGGAGCTTTTTCCTCAGATTTAATGTTTTTATCTTGTTTTAGACAGCCCTTTTTTGCAGTGTAGAAGTAGACTTAGGTTTGTAAATGAAGCATTAGGTCAAACTACATGCATTACATTTCATTTGATTCTTATCGTTTATTTAAATGCAGTTAAATCTTAATCCACACAGTTTATAAATAAGACTCGTCTTCTTTCTGCTCCCTTTCATTCTAGTACATATGACTAGAATCAAGGGTTTTCTGTCTCTAAGTGGTTCAGAAAATGAGTTCGGTTTTTTTTGTTTAGTTTCGAGCAAAAGGAAAGAACCAAAACATTTCATGAATACAAAGAGCCAATGGCAGAGCAGATACACAAGGCATTTTCTAATTTTAAGGAAAAAATAAATAAAATGAATCAAAAAATTATCAAGACAAAGAAAAAAACACTTGTCAAGTCCATCATCAATCACAAAACAAATTCAAGAAGTTCTGCTTGAAAAGGAGTGGGAAGAAGAAAACGTATTAAACCCCGCCCCCTCTAACATTTACAAACTGAAGACATTAAATTAACTTCATTAATGATAAAGTTACATCTATTCAGAGTCAAACTAATGAAAAACAAACAAGAGGTTCACGAAACTGAAAATGAGTGAATGAATAAACCAAATATAAAACTCAGCACAAACTCATACCAGCTCCTGCTCCACCTGACTCCACCTCAGACCCCTGAAGCTCCGCCCACACATGTAGCCCTAGCCTTTCTTTCACCCTCATTCCCACATATGCTCATTTCCTGCCAAAGCCGTGCGCTGTGATGAAATGTGGTGATCAGCCTGAGCAGTAATGGACGCCCTCCACGTAGGATGGATGACTGAGGGAAAGAGGGAGAAGAATGGAGGGATGGAAGTGGAGATGTATGGGTAAGATTAGAGACAGAGTGAATGTGTGAGATGGATTTGTGTTCTGAGGAAACAATGAACGTCTGCACACAAATGTACAAACATATCATTTACCGGCTCAGATAAACAGCTCAGTCTGACATGTGAGATCCAATAACTCAGATGGACATTATGGGTTTAAACACCTGGATAGATGTGACTGTGTGTGTGTGTGTGTGTGTGTGTGTGTGTGTGTGTGTGTGTGTGTGTGTGTGTTAAAATGAATAACCTAATTTCTTCCCATTCCATCCATCTCTCTTCTGCTTACTCCCTTCCATCTTTTTTTTTTTTTTTTAATCTTCCTAATACCCTCCCCTCTTCTTAATGGTACAGCAGAGAGCAGGTGTCAAACATACGGCCCAGGGGCCAAATCCGGCCCTTGGGATGAATTTGTAAAATGCAAAATTAGATATTAAGATATTAACAACCATTTTAGTTCAGGTTCCACATTCAGACCAATTCAATCTCAAGTGGATCAGAAAAGTAAAATACTATCATAATAACCTATAAATACTCACAACTCCAAATTTTTCTCTTTGTAAATGTAAATATTTTCGTGTATTTACAATAAAGCAAGGTATAATCCCCCCCCCCCCCCCCAAGAAATTAAATCTGAACAAATATGAAGAACCTGAGTAATATGAAGTACACTGTGTAATTTATAACATGTGGAAATGATAAACTGAAGCAGAATGTTATTCACATTGCTTGAAAGAATAGTTTGCAAATGTAAACATTTTTGTTGTTTAATTTGACTTTTTTTGCTCTAAAACCTACAGAAAAATTGTGAGTTGACATTATTTACATATTATTATGTTATTATTTCACAGGCTCGGCCCACCTCAGATCAGATTTAGTTGAATGTGGCCCCTGAACTAGAATGAGGCCCCGTCCCCACTGATACGATGCCGCGTTTTTTTCTAATCCATCTCAAAAAGATGTTACGTAAAAATTGAAACGTTTCAGTAACAATCTGCATCAGCATGGAGGCGAATCGCTTGCTGAACATGATGCAATTCACATGCCACACCCCTATGCGCGCTCTAAGCCAGTCCCACAGGAGCAACAGAACAATAGAAGAAGTAGTGCGCAT
>JAQQZY010000002.1:36042737-36052954 GCA_030068375.1 Ostorhinchus rueppellii | reverse complement strand
GTGTGTCCACCTTTGGTGCAGATAACAGTTTCCATTCTTGCTGCCATTGTTTTGATGTAGTTTTACACAGGAATGCATAAAAATATAAACTTGACCTGCATCGTTGTATAAACCGTAGGGTTCAAAGAGAGGGAAAAGTGACGGCTTATAGTCCGTAAAGTACGGTACTTGTCCAGTTCAACAGATCCCAGGTCCTTTTCAGCTGTGTGCAGAATGTCTTTAAACACACAACTTCCAGCATCAACAGCCTGTGTGGTTTCCCATGGGTCAACATGTTAGTGTGATACAACTGTAAAAAAGAAGAAGAAACTCAAAGGTTTATTAGATAGCCTTAATTTGTGCCAAGTCTGTTTTATACTAGGATTTGGTTGTGTGTTGTCATTAGCTAACTCCATTTTAGCTAATTCCAAGTTAACGACTGTCTAGTTTTCCTACATCCATAATACCCTGTACACTCATTTCTATAGTAGAGGAATTCTGTCGATTTTTCTGAAAAAATTCTTATATTTACTTCAGAGTCTGTTAGTTCCTCTGTTCTTCTCCTAACAATGTACAAGGCTAGCTGCTAGCCTAAACGCACACAAATATAAAGTGTTCTTTCAGTCAAATAATCAGTGTACATTTTTAGTCGACATTACAACCAACAATCTACCTTCTGTCATTATTGCAGAACATTAAGTTAAAGGTCACTTTATTTTGCACGTAGCGAAATTCACTGGCCCAATCCCAATTCAGCCCTGAGCCTTTGAAACGGAGCTGTAAGGGGTAGGGGTTGAAACATTCCCCTATGAAATGGGACAACACTTCACAGCTTGTTACATCATCAACAGTCATCGATGCCGCTATAAACAGATGTGAAAACTTTAGCCGTTTCAGAACACCCAGAACACAGAGTACAGTCCTGGTAAAAATGGTCTCAGAGAACGTTCTTCCTAAGAACACCAGTCGGTCTATAACTGAACAGCTTCGTACTGGTGAACTGTCCTCCCTGTCTGCTGTATTCACACCATCTGCTCCCAAACGCATTTCCCTCAAATCACCACAGTGTCACTGATTTGATTTGAATACATCTGCACTAGTTTTTACATGTCATTTATACATTTCAAAAGTGTAATACATTTCATCAGTTCAGTCGGTTTAATGCAGCGAATCTGTTGTTTCCTCATATTTTATCAGACTCTAATGTTAGTTGTTTCTCACTTCATGGAAATAGTATGCAAAAAATAAATCAATAAAATTTGTTTAAAAACAGTTAATTATAGTTACTGATTTACACTAAAAATGTGACTGCAGATCAGGTTTATCTAGAACAGCAAAGTTACATAGCATAGGTTGCATAAGCGTCCACTGTGTCAGTTAAAATGGAACTAAAACAACAAAACCTGTGAATATAGAAGAGAACTGCAGTAGAATAACTGTCCACTGGAGCGAACACTATACATGAAAGGGTGAAGAAAACCTCACTGCACCAGTTTGTAATATGGCAGACAATAAGATCTTAAATATAAAAACTAACATCATGTGGCCACACTTGAAAACCCTGCCTTCAGTACATCATTGACTATCTGCTAACCCCCCCGGTTAACACCAACGTTTATTTGCACATATGGACGGACAGACGGACAACGAACTGATGACAATGCCCTGCAGTGAGGGCCGAGGGTAACAAGGTTCTTACTGTATTTCTAACAGCACATTATTAAGACTAACATGTGGTTTTCACCTCAGTAGTTTCTATGACTATCCTGACAACAGTGTAAAAGGGGACAGTTTAATTGCAATTGTCGCCAGCATTACACCTGGGGTCGTCAGAACTGGAAAAAATACTGCAATTAACAGCTTTGAAAAAACATATCACATTATTTATATATTCCATATGAGATCTGAACTTTGCTTTAGAAACGTGTGAGATCAGAGCTGTGGATTAAACCTAATGCTTTCAGAGGAAACCCAAGCATCTCCTGCATAATCGCTGAGTGTACAAGACTATAGAACTTTTTTCTTGCGCTATCATAAATAAGATTGCTGTTGCGAGAGGTAAACTGAAACTGAAAGTAACCACATAAACCCTTTCATGCACAGAGGACAGTCCATGCACACTGTTCTACAGCTGTTCTGTTGTAAATTCATGGGTTTCAGGTCATACCGTAACTGTAACTGTGCTGTTGTTCATAAACCTGATCTACACTCACATGTTTGAGCGGAAATCAGGTTAGGTTAGCAGGTCGAATTTCAAGGGCCATGTTGTTTTTCATTTGAAATCTCACAGAGTTGTGTCTATCATGAGGTTTTAGCATGGGGGGGGGGGGGGGCTACTAAAAAATTAACCGTCCTTTTAGGTCAGGTTCAATTCAATCTTAAGTGGTCAGGACCTATAAAATACGAACATAATAGCATATAAATAATGACCACTCCAAATGTTTCTCTTTGTAAATATAAACAGTTTCATGTATTTACACTAAAACAAAGTATAATCATTTTGCAAAAAAAATTATGAATAACCTGAACAAATATGAAGAACCTGAAATGTCTTAAGAGAAGTGAGTGCAATTTTACCAATATTCTGCCTGTTAAACATTTTGTGTATTTGTAGATCCACTGTGATCTATAAGTTATAATGTACATGTGTAAATGATGAACTGAGACAGAATATTGTTAAAATTACACTTAGTTTTTCAGTTTGTCCATATTATTCACATTGTTTAAAGGATAGTTTGTAGGTGTAAACATTTCCGTAATGTAAATTTACTTTTTCACTCTAAAACATGGAGAAAATGTTTGTTGACCTTATTTATATGTTATTGTTATTATTTTCCTAGTTCGGCCCAGATCAAATTAAGCTGAATGTGGAACTGAACTAACTGAGTTTGACACCATTAGTATAATAAGTGTTTGAATATGTTTTTTTTTATTATATTGTATAAGTATTGTATGTTCTGTGTTCTCCTACAGTTTATCATGTATATGTAGATGTTACTTGTCATGTTTGTGTTCTATTAAATGTCTAACCATGTCTTTCTCTTGTCGATGTATTTTACTGCTTTTTTACATCATGTCCAGGGGACTACAGATGAAAACGAGCCTTCTGGATAATTCTGGATTTTTTAACCATGTATAATCATGTGTTTTATTAAATTGTATTGTCCCGTTTCAAATAAACTAAACTTAAACGTAATTGCCATAAAATGAGTAATAACTGGTATGAGAATGTGTTAAAATGTGACAAAATATCAAATTGCTACATTAAAAATGTTTTTATTTCATCACTTCTTGATGATGGTTTTAAATATATATTTCGTTGCTTTAAAAATTTCACACATGGTGTCCAGCTGAGTGGACATTTTTGTAAATCCATGAAAAATAGGCTCGTTAAAAATATTTCAGATGCATTGATTTTCTTTTTCATGCCTACTGACTGCACGAGTTGTGTGGTCCTCTGTGTTATTTTATTTATTTACTTGTTTATTTTTATTGATTTTAATACTTTTAACTATTTGATTTTATTGTTTACTTACAGTATTGTTGTAGTTCTACGTACTTATTGTTTTTAGTGTTAACTGTTTTAATGATGTGCAGCACATTCTTGTTTAAATGTGCGAAATAAATAAAGTGGATTGGATGAAGAGGAATAAAAACACTTAGGACAAAAATCTCAACTAAAGTTCTCAAAATTCATGCATGAAAGGGTTAAGGACAGCCACACGAATGCAATAGATTTAAATGAATGTAATCTTTCTAACTAATTAATGTACTATGACATTGTAGAAACCGGTTTGTTGTATATGGAGGTTATAACTAATAGTGTATGCAGACGGTGCAATCCATTATGTGCTTGTTACCTCAACAAGCCTGACAAAGGTTGACCTTCAGCTGTTGCTGAAGCGAATCAAAAAGAAGCTGCGACTGCAAAGAGTGGTGTCAGTGGTTGTAGAGGCAGTGGGAGGGCCCACGGTGGAAACAAATGAAATTCAGTGGAGAGCAGTGATCCGCTGACCGGCTGCTGCCCTGCTGCTCGTCTCCATGGGATCAATGAAGCGAAAGATCTCTCTGATGGAAGGCCAACACAACACCGTATGACTGATACGCTCTGCTCAAAGGTTGCCAGCTCACCATTACTCTTAGCTGTTCAGTCCAGCTCTCCTTGCTCCAAGGGCCACATGCTTAGATGACATATTTCATTTCATACGAGCTAATAACACCGTTTAGAATCAGGGTTTACATGAACCCTCAAGGCTCAGTCATGTTGAGACAACCAGTGCAGTTCCATGTGAATTATAACACTTGTGCCATTACATGTGATGTTCGCTATTTTTCTTCACAAATAGATGTGTGGCTGGAGAGTTAATCATGGTGATCAAGGCTAAACCTGTCACATGAGCAGTTACATTTGTAATCCTTGACTATATGTTTTCCCTCTTGTAACCTGTTTGACAGACCATTCCACTGTAGCTGTGGTTTCAGACATTAAACTGACACTTTTTATGCAAATTTAATGACATTTCAGCAAGTGCACAGTAGCAATAGCTTACCAGGGTTGTACAATATTCAGAATTTAATTCAATTCAGTAAATTTGAAACAGGATTTGTTTGGGCGGCCATGGCTCAGGAGGTAGAGCGTCCATTAACTGAAGGGTTGGTGGTTTGAATCCAGCTCTGTCCTGGTCATGTGCCATTGTGTCTTTGGGCAAGACACTTCACCCTCCTTCCCTCCAGTGTCACTCAGACCAGTGTATGAATGTGTATGAATGTTTGGTGGTGGGAGGGGTCGTTTGGTGTGAAATAATGATAATGGATTAGATTTTTATAGCACTTTTCAAGTCACTCCATCCCATTAATCCATTAATCATTCACTCTCACATTCCCCCTCTGGTGGTGGTAAACTGTATCCACAGCTGTCCTGAGACAGACTGACAGAAGCGTGGCTGCCATTTCATGTCTACGGCCCCTCCCACCACCACCGAACATTCATACACCAGTGTGAGTGACACTGCTCTTCCCTTGCTCCAACCTTTAGTCCAAATATGGTCACTTCTAGTTCCAAAAATATCCAAATCCAAACTTCACAACAGTACTCCAAAACCAATGACATCAAGGTCGTTCTTTCCATTTCTTTTAGACTGTCTGATCTAAAAACGATGAAATATGAAACAATAACAGACGCATAGGTCACATGTTTGAATGAAATAGTTTTATTTGCCATTTGTACATATTCAGCTACATAGGAATTATTAAGCAGAGGTCTCTTTGAGTGCAAATATAAAGGTTAAAAGATACAATCAAATAAAAGTCAAAGGTATAGCAGTATGGAAGTATAAATATACGAGGTTGCATTAACGTCCATGTCAGAAGTGCTTTGAGTGCATGGCGATGGCTCATGCTCAAAAAAACATCCCAAAGACACTGGAGCCATTATACGCTGGTTAGAAGCCAAATAGATCCATGGAGGATGCTGTCTCTGCTGCCCTTCATCTTATCCTCTCCAACATGAACAACAAAGACACAAATATGATGAGGCTGTCTGTCCATGACTGCACTTCACCTTTCAATACATGATGTCCTGGGGCGATGTAAAGGGAGGGGGGCGTGAGGCCCAGCATTTCCAGGAAGACCAGTGAATATACAGTTATGGAAAAATTACTAGACCACCCTTATTTTCTTCAATTGTTTGTTCATTTTAATGCCTGGTCAAACTAAAGGTCCGTTTGTTTGGATAAACATAAGGAGAACAACAAAACTAGCTCATAAGAGTTTAATTTCAGAGCTGATATCTGTCATGTCTGTGTCCAAACGCTAGTCTTCTATGTTTGTCTTGTCACTTCCTGTTTTATTTTGTTAGTCTCCCTCCTGTGTCATGTCTGCTGTCTTTACTTCCTGTTCCCGACCTTTCCCACCTATGTGATTACCTGCACCTGCCTAATGTGTTCCACCTGTGTCTAATTGTCCTCTCCCTCCTCCTGTGTTTGTCCTCGTCTTTGCCAGTTCGTAATCTACTCCTGTGTGTTTACCTACCAGTGTTTGTTTCCTGCCTGATAGTCCGATCTTCTGTGTTTGACTGTTTCTACCTTTTGGACCTCTGAGCCCACCTGCCTAAGCCCTGTTTGACCTGACCGCCTTGTGTTTTTTGGACTACTGAGCCTGCCTTCTCCCCTCCTGGTACCTTTGCCCTGTTGGACGGATTCCCTGGTTTTGGACTGTTTGCTCTCGACGGCTCATGTTTAACCTTTGTCTGAGGCCAGATTCTGCCTGCCTGTGTCTATAATTCTGCCTGTTTTTTGACCAGTGCCTGTCTTATCCCCCTTGGTACCATCACTAGTTCATTCCTGTCTCTCTGGTTTTTGACCCCTGGCTCGTCCCTCACCACCGCCCTTAGATCTCCCTTTAGACTGACAAGATAACACAATATATTGTGTTTTACTCTTGTTTACACTTTAATAAACCGTTATTCCTTGAATCTAATCCAGTCAGTCTCTGCATTTGGGTCATCAGTTCTGTGTTCAAACATTACAGATATCTATCCATTTAACATGTTTTCTTGATAAAAACCAAAATCACTTCAGTTCTTACATCAGTATCTGTGGCATTGTACTGACAAAAACAGTGCTTTTAGACATTCCATGTTTCTTTTCTGTCTGTTTTAGTCACGTGGTACGCACAGGAGTTAGGAACAGATTACTTAACCATTGTTTTGGGCGACTATTGATGGTCTAATATTTTTTTCCATGATTGTAGGTTACAAATTGTGAAAATCTCATGTAACTCTGGAGTAAAAGAAGCAAAAAACCCGGGTGTCAGACGTCCAAGTTTCAGTTTCATGCGTCCATCACCACCTGCCTTCACTCCAACGATGCACATGTAACATGATTCGTTGGTGGTTAATGGTTCATTGTTTGTAAAATCAGACAACAGGACGGAGACAGATTTCTTCTTGAACAGTGCTTTACTCATTACAAACAACCACTACCGCCACAACACTTCCTGACACGTTCTCACATGACTAAACGGACCAATCAGGAGCTAGCAGTACTTAGATCGGTAAATGTAAGTGATTTTGAAAGGCAGATTCAACAGATCATCTTAGCTGCTTCTACAAATGAGAATATTTAAATGTGTAAATAACGATTCCGCAAACCTAAATGTAAATAGTTAAGTGGGTAAACACTGTCAATATATTCTAAACCGGGGTCTCAAACATGCAGCCCGCCAAAGGTTCCAGTCTGGCCCCTGGGATGAATTTACAAAGCACAAAAATTCCACAGTCAAAGCTGTTGAACTTATTTTGGTTTCGGTTCCACATACAATATGATCTACAGTAAAATAAGTGTAATAACCTACAAAACAATGACTCCATATTTTCTTCTCAGTTTGAGGAGAAAATATTACAATATAAATAATTACAATTAAGAATTTTGTCTTTGTTTTAGTGCAAAAAAATAACATTAAATTATGAAAATATTTACTTTTATAAACGGAACAAATATGAACCTGAAATGTCTAAAGAAAATTGAGCACAATTGTCACAGTTTTCTGCCTGTTACTCAGTTTTTACTGGTTTTGTAGATCCCATCCATAATGTACATGTAGAAATGAGAAGTTTCAGCATAATATTGTTAAAATCGCACTTGTTTTTCTCAATACATTGCACTTTTTTCAGCTTATTCACATATTTTTTGCTTTGGATAGTTTATAAAAAATAAGCATTTTCATAATTTAATAGGGGTTGTCATTATTTATAGGTTATTATGTTATTATTTTACTGGTCTGACCCACTGGAGATTAAATCAGGCTGAATGTGGAACCTGAAAGAAAATGAGTTTGAGACCCCTGTTCTAAACAAATACATGTATTACCTTATTCCCTGTTATTATGATCTTCTGTTTGTTTCCAAAAAACACGTAGGAGTAGTACTCTGACGCGAATGACAAGTCAGTAATCCATTTTTAAAATGTATTAAAAACAAAACCGAAAATCTTAATTTACATTTTGTTACACGGTAGAAAAACCTATAACCTCTTGAGCTCTGTAAGCGTCTTCATCCAAAAACAGCTGAGGGGTCATACTACGCACATACCGAGCAAAGGTGCATTAAGTGGCAACAATCAAATCTGAAATTTGCAATTTCACAGAAACAAACTTATAAACATTAATCCTTATTAAACATTATCTTTCGGCTCTTACACCCGTAATGTGAGTTTACCTCACTGTTAAACCTTACATTTCTTCAACACAAATTAACCTTCCATTGGGTCCACATTTGGTACCTTCGCCCCAGATTATATACCTTAAACATTTGATAACAGGATTCGGAATGTTTTCACTGGCAGAATAAGAAATCAACCCTTCCAGTCTCTGATTATGAAGACTGGTTAGCAAACACTAACTGTGAGTGTTTGAACCTTTTCAACCGTGACTGTAGCCTCCTGCTCCCATGAGAACACTGTTATAAAGTATGCTGATGACACCGCAGTAATTGGCCTGATTACTGTGGATGATGAGACAGTACAGAGGAATGAGGTGGCAGGGCTGGTGACGGGGTGCAAACACAACAACCTTTCACTGGACACCCACAAGACAAAAGGGATTACAGTGGACCATTTATTTACTGGAGAAGACAAGGGCTGTGAGTGTCTGATCCACACTATGAGTCTGATCTGTGCATTTACAAAATATGTCTACTTCTACGGTTCACTACTGCAATAATACTAGGATTATACTGTTACTACCAGATGTCCTCAGTAAAAATCATGAGTCATTTACACACCACGTCTCTAATAAGAACCATAAACAAATAAAAGCCTGTCCAAAAATAGAGGATGGGTCCAAAATAATATACATTAAATCAACAGATGTTAAGAACATTTCCCACCTGACCCTCTCAGATTTTTCTAAGTTTTTACGTACTTATACATCAGGGGTCTCAAATTCATTTTCTTTCAGGTTCCACATTCAGCCTGATTTAATCTCCAGTGGGTCGGACCAGTAAAATAATAGCCTAATAACCTATAAATAATGACAACTCCAAATTTTTGTCATTGTTTTAGTGCAAACAAACTCCATTAAATTATGAAAGTACTTACTTTTATAAACTACCCAAACAAAAAAGATGTGAATAACCTGAAAAAACTTAAATTTATTAAGAAAATAAATGCAATTTTAACAATATTATGCTGAAACTTCTCATTTCTACATGTGCATTATGGATGGGATCTACAAAGACACTAAACTCTTAGTAACAGGCAGAAAATTGTTAAAATTGTGCTAAATTTTCTTTAGATATTTCAGGTTCATATTTGTTCAGTTTGTTAAAGTAAATATTTTCATAATTTAATGTTATTGTTTTGCACTGAAACATAGAGAAAAACTTTAGTTGTCATTGTTTATAGGCATAATGTAATATTATTTTCACGTCAAACCAAGTCAATATGCAGTCATTATTTTGTAGGTTATTACACTATTATTTTACTGTAGATCATACTGGTGTTTATGTGGAACCTGAACTAAATTAAGTTCGACTGCTTTAACTGGAATTTTTGTGCTTTGTAAATTCATCCCAGGGGCCAGATTGGAACCTTTGGCGAGCTGCATGTTTGAGACCTCTGTTAGAGAAAATTATTTATGATGGGAAAATCCAAAATTTCAAGGCTTAATGGTAAATAGTTCCAAAGTTAGGACCATTTGAAGTAGGTAGGGGCTACCCCAAAACTGCGACTTTTCAGCTATTTTCAGGCTTCTATAACTTCTGAACAAGAGCTAGAGGCCGTCCATAATTAATTGGAACATTTAACATCGAAGGATTTATAGAAGCAAGTTGTGCTTGGAATCAAAATTTATAGCATTCCTTGTACTTTCACTTGGTGTCTTTTATTTTGATACGACCTATCCCAAATGCCTCACTGACCTTTGAATCCAAAGCTCGGACAGATATTTTTGATTTTCAGCGGTTCCTATATCATATATAACATAACATAGCACTCCCATTTTCCACAGATCCATTCACTGGGTAGCCAAGATATAGGAAAAAAAAAATCAAATGAATATGATGATTAGGGCGACACGGTGGTGCAGTGGTTAGCACTCGTACCTCACATCAAGAAGGTCCTGGGTGGCACCTTTCTGTGTGGAGTTTGCATGTTCTCCCCGTGTCTGCGTGGGTTTTCTCCGGGTACTCCGGCTCCTCCCACAATCCAAAGACATGCACTGATAGGTTAATGGGCTAATCT
>JAQQZY010000002.1:35713611-35724067 GCA_030068375.1 Ostorhinchus rueppellii | reverse complement strand
AAAACCCGGAGTTCTCCCGAAACTTCACCGAAGTCCTTAGTCGAGCTATTCTGAATAATCGAGCTAAGCTGTGCATGAAAACGTACTGAGTGTAAAAATCAGCTTCTATAAACTAAAGTGTTGGTATTTACTGTGACCTCCCTTTGCATGAACATGTCTTTAACTCTTTACTTCAGACATGATCAGATTTATGGCATTAGTTACACCAGGTTTCATTCACACATTTCAGATGTTTGTGTTTGTGCTGCTTCTTGTCACGGGGTCAGAGGTCACATAAACCTGCATATTTAGTCTGCTCACATATCACCTGTATTTTCGATTTGTATCTGAATAGAATGAGTAGGTACAACACACATATGATCATTTCAACCCTGAAAAACAACAAAAGTAAAGGGAGCTGTAAACTTTTGCACAGTTCCGTATATTAGTAAAACACTAGCGACTTTTCCAGGGGGCGCTGCGACCAATTGTGGGCCCTGTGAAAGGTAAATTTTTATGGACCCTTCATAAAATACAGTATCTTGTCGATCTGTCAGAGCCAGAGGGGGGTCTATACATACCGTCACTTATATTAGCGTGAAATGAAACTGAAACTTAACATACTTTCAATGTCCGACTCCTGACTTCTATGCCTCTATTATTCAGTCGATCTTACAAGAAATGTTCTTAAGTTCTACCCTGTATCCACTGGACCCCCTCCACTGTTCTACGGACCCCCACAAATGGACCCCCTCCACTGTTCTACGGACCCCCACAAATGCTGGGCCTCATGAATTTGTCATGTTTACCCCCCCTTATCGGTGCCCCAGTGCTTTTCCATTGGACATCGCCGCAAAACTTTACAGATATTTACTAAATGTTGAAAAATCCGAAGTGGGTAATGTCAGTTTTTCTATTAAATCACAAATGTGATGATTTGTTTATTTATTATCGTGAGATGACATGAGAAGTCATTCCATTAACAAAGTGACAAACATAAATATGGTGTTGATTTACGGATATATTCATGATTACTTCTGCCAAGGACGTTATGTTTTTGCCGGCGTTTGTCTGTTAGTTTGTCTGTTGGCAAGATAACTCAAAAAGTTATGGACGGATTTTCATGAAATTTTCACAGTTTGTCAGAAATGGGGTGTCCTACAGATGATTAGATTTTGGTGGTGATCCGTACATTCAGCGCCATCTAGTGGATGAAAGTACAAATACTGCCTTGGCGGAGGTCTGCGCTCTCCGAGTGCTTCTTTAGTTATTATATATTACCCTGTATCTCTTACTAAATTATAAAAGGAGTTTCCTGGTGTATCCACACATAAACATTATGCTTCCTTTAAAACTCTTCTTCTTCTCTTATAGTAACGTCTGTCAACATCTGTTTTATTCATGTGACTCTAATTGCAGAAAAATGTCTTTCCTTTGCAGTTTTGTGAGATATACCAATCGTGCAACATTCGAAAACCACCTCTTGCAAGAACAAAAACTATTTATCGAAGAACAAGAGTTCGCTCAAAAATGTTGTTTTAACATTAGGTCAATTCTTATGTGCAAGTTATATTCACGCAATTGAGGGTCAATGGAAAAGCGACTAATGACAGAAACCATTGCACAGTGACTAAGTAATAATCGTTATGGAGTTGTACTTGAGACTGTGGATGCTCATTTCAGTGGGTGCACTAGTAGTTTTAGTGCAGAAAAGGATCTAACTGCAGTGCTTCAGCGCAGGATGTGGCAGCTCCCTCTGGAATCTGGTATTGGCCACATTTTTAAAAATAATGGGAGGTGTCAGGCAAAAAAAATCTGGTCTGAGCAGTAAATCTGAATTGAGTGCTGAGGCTGGCAATGTGATTGATGCCCGGTGCGAGCAGCTAACAATCATCAGTCACATTTAGGGCCAAACATAAAACTACTTTTAAATCTACTTGGTTCGTGTCTGGTTGTGAAGTCCACCATCAGGCCTGCTGTAGATTATTAGGATTATGATTTACTCACCTCTTCTCTGTTCTATCTAATGATTCGATTATTACTTTTTGATGACGTTTTGGCCTCAGTGTTGGCATGTGCTAAACATATCTGAGTGTGTGTAGTGGCAGACTATCAACACAGCAGCAGACAGTTGTAAATTCAAGTTCAGAGCCCAGCTTTTGAACTGTCAGTCAGCTGATGTACTGTCTGTTGACATGTCACAAGCCCTCTGGTTTGATTTTCTGACAAAACTCCGCCTGTTGCTTTAGTGCTGGCAGCGCTGTGTTTGTGTTTCCCAAATACTGTTCGCTGCTGGTGTCAGACAGAGTCTCCCTGCTGCTTTTCACTGCTTTTGTGGTACACTGAGAGTCATTAAAAACCTTAATGTACAAATTTTGGGTTGATACAATCTGTTTTGTTTGATCTCTTGGTGTGTGACTGCTGGAGAAAATCATGAGTTGTCGCTTGATCTTGTTTCACTCCATTTGAAGGGGTGTCTTTGGAAAAGTGGACGAAACAAAATTAATCTGGGCAATTTGAAGAGGGGCTTGGAAATCCTTTATATAGGGTCTAAAAATGCCACCAGTCTTTTTCCAGTGCATGTCCATATGCTACATCTGTCATGTGAAGAAGGTCTGAGGGCCTTAGTGAGGGTCCAGAATGGTTTGACCTCCAGTGAGGTGGCCAGGCGTATGGGCTGGACACAACCCATGACCCAAAATCTGGTGGAACAGTACAACAACACAGCATTGTTGATGACAGACCTTCCCCAGGCCGTGAAAGAGTCACCACACCTGATCAAGAGCCCCACCGGTAATTTGCATGGCACGTGAGACATCTGGAAGACACCCCCCCAGGATGAGCAGCTGAACTGTGCCTTGCGGCCTGTGAGAAGTCAACCTCCAAGCCTGAAGGCCTTTCTGGAGTAATGTCCTTACAAGAGCCCAACGACAAACACAGCTGGGATGGACCAAACGACACCTGAGGTGGACCCATCAGCGCTAGGCTAGGCTAGTGTGCTGCTGAGGAGTGGATCTGGATATTGAGGACACCACACAGTGACTAGTCCAGAGTATGTGCCAGCGGATCACTGCCTGCATTACCTCCAACAGAGGCCACACTCAGTACAAACTGGTGTTTTTTGGCCCTCAACATTTTCTTTTGTTATTTTTCTTAAGATTCATTAATTGTTTCAACTTTTTTTTGGATGTTTTCTCATTGTTGAAATGTCAGTGTAATTGTCTCTTACACAAAACTTACATTTTAGATACAAAATAAAAATAATTCCACTGATTGTTGCCTCAAAGTTTTCCATGACTGTCAGCGTACTTTATTTAAATTTCAATGAAGCTGAAATCCCTGCACAGTTACTGCTGTTATGTGCAAGTGTTTATTTTGTCAGATGATGTCGACTTCTAGCACAACAGTGGAGCCACTTGGAAGCGGTTGTAGGTTAATGTGTAGACTTCATACTAGTTCAGAAGCAAAAGATAAATATGTAAATAAGAAAATAAGAAAGCTTTAGAGGGAATGTGGCTGCATTAAAAGGGTTTATATGTACTACTGATGTTCCAAAAGTAAAGCAGCAAGACACATGAATCAACCCTATACATCTACAGAATGTAATAATAACAACAACAACAACAACAACAACACTGACTAAAGTACAACGCCAGCAACTTATTTTGACAGCTGGTGAAAATAACGGTGTCTTATCATGTTCATGTGCTGCGTCAGCTGATAGTTTACATTATAGCTCTGTTAGCCTAGCTCTGTTAGCTTAGCTCTGTTTTCTGTTGGTTTGTGTCATCAATAACTGAAGTAAAGATCTGTTTGAATCCAACAAACAAGGTCAGAACTGTCACATTTTAGCCTGAACTGTGGATCAACAAACAGCAACGGAGCAAAGATAATAACATCCCATAATAACCTTATACCTTCATAAGCCTCAGAATCAAACTCCTTTCTTTTAATTTCCAGCTGGGTCCAGTGGTTTGTGTCACTTCATTTCTTTGATTTTAAAAGTTGTTCCTTAATGGTTCTCATCTCATCTGGTCACTTTCTGATGCTTTGGTCAAAGGCCCTGTGGTGTTAGTCTTCCTCACTACTGGACACCGGCAGAGTGACTCACTACTGCTTTTAGTGGCCACATAAATCCATGGCCCGTTGTTGGACATAAGTTCAGTTCATATCTGTAATCCAATACACTGGACTCTGCTTTCAGGTCTGGAATTGTAGAACTATACAGCACAGCCAGATCTAACCTGAAAAAGGGCATTAAGCAGGCGGAAGCAGCATACAGAAGGAAGATCGAAGGGCACTTCACGGAGGGGAACCCCTGGCATGTTTGGCAGCCATCTGTGACCTTGTCAACATGAATGGCTCCAATGCTCCCACCATCAACACCAGCACAAACCTGGCAGAGGAGCTAAACCAGTTCTTTGCCAAGTTTGAAGTTTGCAAGGAGGAGAGTGCCCCCACCCCCCATGCTACCTGCTGACAACCTGACCCTCACTGTGAGCACGGAGGAGGTCAGGAAGTGTGAACCCGATGAAGGCTGCTGGTCCCGATGGTATCCAGGGGAGGGTACTGAGGGGCTGTGCGGTCCAGCTGGGTTTTACTACCATTTTTAACCTGTCACTGGCTCCCTGCATAGACCCCAGCTGTCTAAACTCTGCCTCTACTGTACCCATCCCCAAGAAACAGTCGGTCAGCAGTCTGAATGATTATAGACCTGTGGTTCTGACTTCAGTGATGATGAAGTGCTTTGAAAGACTGGCGCTCAGGTACATAAAATCTTCATTGCCTCCCAGCCTTGATCAGCACCAATTTGCATACAGAGCCAACAGGTCCGCAGGTGATGCCATCAACCCAGCCCTTCACACAGTGTGTAAACATCTGGAACAACCTGGCAGTCATGCAGGATGTTGTTAGTGGACTTCAGTTCTGCTTTTACACACTCATTCCAAACAGACTGTTGTCCAAACTGCACAGTCTGGGTATCGGTGAGCACACCTGCAGATGGATCTTTATCAGACTTTCTCACCCACCATCTGCAGTCAGTCCGGCTGGGGCCTCATCATTCTTCTGTCCTGACAGTGAGTACTGGGGCCCCCCAGGGCTGTGTGCTCAGCCCCATGCTGTACACCTTGTACACCCATGACTGTGCACCAATCCACAGAAGCAACATCTTTGTCAAATGTGTGGATGACACTACTGTGGTGGGGCTGATCCACAACAATGATGAGACGGCCTACAGACAGGAGGAACCTCACAACCTGCCACTCATCTCCTTGAAAGCAAAGGAGCTGGTGCTGGATTTCAGGAAGAAGAGGGAGGATCCCACCCCTTTTCAGGTCCGAGCGGACACTGTAGAGAGGGTCAGTGCCTTCAGATTCCTGGGTACATTTCTCAGGACCTCACATGGGGCACTAACAGCAACACCCTAGTGAAAAAAAGCACAGCAGCAGCTGTATTTTTAAAGGTCACTGAGAAGAGTCAACCTGTCCCAGGAACTGCTGCTGTCCTTCTATAGATGTTCTGTAGAGAGCATCCTTACCCATATCATCTTAGTATGGTACAGGAGGAGCTCTCAGGCTGACAAGAAGGTTCTGGAAAGAGTCAGAAAGTCAGCCCAGAGCAACAAAGGAGTACAGCTGTCCTCTGTCACACATCTATAACACCAGGTGTCTGTACAGGGCCAGAAGCTTCACATCCGATGGTTCACACCATGGACACAGCCTGCTGTCACTGTTGTCCTCAGGGAAAAGGTGCAGATCCACCCAGGCCCACACCTCCAGATTCAGCAGCACAAGTGCAATATGGGTGCTGAACACATCAGTGACAATACTTCAAAAAAGGACATTTATTTACCGCATATCCTTAGTGTCAAGTCAGGGTCAAATGCAATATATATTTATCTCTACTGGTTCTTGGTTGGTTGACATGCTCGTTTCTTTTATTCTGTATATATATTTACACTTTTTTTCTTTTAAACTGTTTTGCACTACGCACCACAAGAGAGTTGTCTCTTTAATTTTGTTGTACATATGTATAATGACAATAAAGGCATTCTATGCTATTCTATTCTATTCTATTCTATTCTGTTAGTATTTTCGGCAGAACTTAACAGCTCTTGACTTTAAACGCTTCAATAGTAATTTTTAGTAGTTTTTCAACATTGGAAAGTAGAAATACTACATATAGACAATTTTAAAACCTGCCTACTGACTGAAAACCTTTTGTCAAATAAACTACTTACTATGTTAGACTTAATAAAGTCTGTATGTTTTGTCCAGTAAAATAAATCTTTTCTAGGTGTATTTTTCAGTCACTGAGGTCATGGACTAAAGTACAGCAGAAGGCAGTTGGACTTTACGTTTATGTTCTGAAGCTTCACTTCAGTTTTGAACTGAAGAGGTCTTCTACTTGCACATGTGGAGAAGTAATATTGGTTTGGAATGTTTCCCACAGGCCCTCGAGCCTTCGGCTATACAGTGCATTTAAAGAGTTAGTGAAGAGCAGGTCAAAGTCCTCTCAGAGTAGTAGACTGAGGTTGTGCACTTTCTGTCATACACACAGGACCTCACCATCAGTCTGCTGTAGAAACGCTCAGTAAACACCCCCCACCCTCCCCCAAGCTGTCTCACACTGTGGGTGCTGAGAGAAAGTGTCAGATAATCTGACAGGCGAAATGAGACATGTTCATCAGATCATCAACACCCGCACAGACAAACGCCAAATAGTCCTGGGGGATCCGAACATCACCAAGCATCACCTCTAGACCCTTTCATCACTTCCCCTAGATCACAACCACAATTTCAATTTGTTTCCCTGAAGACATCACAGAAACTAACCAGCTACAAAATTAATCAGCAGCTTGGAGTAAAAGTGAACATGAGGATTAAAAATTCAACTCAACTGTTTTCTTTGTTTGTCTTAGGGAGGATACAGTCAAGTGCATGTATTCTCACTGCTGTCAATACACCATTGATTTTCTGCTCTACAAATTGATCTGCTTTTCCCCCTAAAAAGCACTTTTTTCTGTCAGTTACACCTCAGTCATCAAACTTTCCAGGCATTTATCTATTAGATCAACACTATGTAGATTTTCAGCCTTCAAACTCTATTTTTCAGGTCATTTTGGTGGAACAATAACCCACAATAGGTTTAATTCCACTTTGGTAATGGCTCCAGAGCATCTGCATTGCCTACACCAGCACTATGCAACTTCTGGCTTAGGGTTGGAACCCTTACACAAAAAAGAGCTACAAAATTCAACTGCTTTATGGGATACATCACATCCTGCATCCACCTTCAAAAGATGTGGCAGGTCAATTAAGTTAGGAGTGAAGCAAAGAGCATAAGGGTGTTGTCCATAGAGAAGAAGAAAAGAAAGCATGAGAGTGACCAAATAAGAGGCTAGCCTAGGGTGAATATTGACCCAGCTTTCACTGGCTGGGATGAGCCGCAAGAGGAGGAGGGATGTCCCACCCATGGAGACCTGGTGTTGTTACTGTAGGACGAGGAAGGGCCACTTTACACAGTACAGAGATCATTGGGTGACCACTGAGCAATCAAAAACTGGCCAAATCTCTCAACGATCTCCTAAGCCTCAAGGAAAGCTGTTTCTGTGTAAATGTTTGGAGGATCCTTGTGTGTTTGTTGTGCCTTTGGCCCCTACGTTTAACTGTTTGGTCAGATGGGAGGGGGGGTCATTGAAATAGTCGTGCCCATTCCCTCATTGATCTCTCAACCATCTCTACCTTTCAGTGTGGAAAAATGTGGTGTTTATTGAAAGATTGCTGGGAGATCAAGAAGATCGTTGAAGGCTCTGTGAGCTTTCATTGAGAGATCACTTCCCTTGGCGACCATTGAGAAATTGTTTGGGACTGAGTCACAACTTTCAGGACACCATGGCGACCGTGGGGACCACTGGAAGATCACTGAGAGATCTTGGTGATCGCTGGGTGCTCACTGAAAGATTGTTGAGAGATCTGGCCCTTTTTCATCACTCAATGATCTCTCAACCCTTGTGTAAAGGGGGTTTAAGGACCACTTCTATAAAATTTACTGCATTTAATCTTACATTGTTTCAGGTCGTGTTATTGAAGTCACAGCCTTCCATTTGTGCCCATACATGAAGTTATTCAAAGAGTAGCCTTCCACAGTTTCATCAAGCTGGTAGCTAACATGCTCAATGTTTTTTCGTTTCTGAAATTTACAAAATAAAACAATAATGTTTGTATAAAATGTTGCAAAGCTACTTTACCGGAAGACATGATTGAACACACATTAATCGTCTTGCCTCAGAAATTTTGCTAGCATTAATGGCTTGTCAACAAATGCGCAACTATTTTCCGAGATAAAGATTTTACCACAGTTGTTACAGACAATACTGTTTCTTGACTTCAGGGGGACCTCATGAGCAAAAGTTTCATGGTATTGCTTTAATAGTAAAGATTGGCCTGTGCATGTTAAAGTTTACTTATATTGAATATGTATATCTATATTGTACTATTGTCATCTGATGTCATACAGCTCTACAGTTAAAAGGTTGAATATGCAATATTTATACTTTATTCACAAATGACTTAAAAAGTATCATTAATGCATTTATAATAAAGAGCGGATATATGATGTCAAAATTGTCAATGTATAATATTACACAGACACACTTACTGGCCCTAAAAAGCAAACCGTTCAGATCTTTCCATTAAATAATTACTGCACTTTCAGTTTTTTAACCCTTTAACTGATGCACTGAGGAGGAGCTTCTCATTTCTTAAACATCCATCAGTTTGTACAAGCACAAACACGGGACTGTGTTTAGATGAAAAAAAGTCACATGGTCTGATGAGTCCAGAATGATCCTATTCTAGAGTGATAAAGTGATTACCAATAATGCCTAGTGCTGACAGTTCAAGCCTTTGGGGGCAGTGTTATAACCTGGGGTTGGTTCAGCTGGTCAGGTCTAGGTTCAGTTAAATTTTATACATTATACATCCCTAAAACGATGTGAATAAATGTGACAGTGCATGAGTTTATCAAAATGATGACATGAAAAATATGTGCTGTAATCAAAGATAAAGGTGTTGAATGAAGTATCAGAGTGTGGAACTTTCTCTTTGGCCTCTGTATGAACTGAATTCATATCCAGCCACAAATCACAGTGAATAAATAAACATAGTGCGTCATTCTGCTGGTCTCCCATGGTGAAGAAACTCACACCGAGCCCCAGCTGAGGATGAAAGCTGGTTAAAAACACCTTTCACAGTCAAAGAAAGTGACAAAGTGATGACAATAGAAGAGATTCCCACTGTTTTCTTCACTAGGCACAGCTCCTTAGTAAAACAGTATAGGTTGATGCTGAAATGACAGTGTTTCTTCGCCAATGGAAAGTTTGATTATGAGGCTTATGAATATATTAAGTTATGTTATTATATTTGCTGTTGTTGATCCATGGTTCAGACTAAACTGACAGTTTTGACCTTGTTTGTTGGATTCAAACAGATCTTTAGTTCAGCTACTGACAACACAAACCCAACAGAAAAGAGAGGTGATTAGTGGTTTTACTGTGACTGTTTTCAGCCTAAAACAGAACAAAGCTAACAGAGCTATAATGTAAACTATCAGCTGATACAACACGTGAAGATTAGCAAACACATTGTTATTTGGGGGGGGAATCCATAATACCACAATATACAAGGGGTCTTCAAAAAGTTTGTGGAAAAAGGACAGTTAGAAAAAATGGTTTAGGTTATGATGTTTAATTTTCAACATCTGCGCCATCTAGGGCAACACATATCTGCAAGCACTGACACCAGCCTTTAAGTCTATCTATAAGAAACTGTGTGCCATGAGATCCAAACTATGTCAAACCTGTGTTCTTTTTCCATTTCTGCCACCCCCTCATAGATGTGTGTAACAATTGGATTCACATTAGATTCAGTGACTGGCACAGTCTACAGAGATGTAGCATTTATTTGTGGTCACTTATGTTGAATTTTGGTTGTTCTGATTCATAAATAAATCAAAGTGCCTCTGTCCTCAGTCCTGTGGGACTTCCTTTGTCATGTGTCTTGTAACGGTTTTCTTTTTTTCAGTTGACTTGTTCTGGTTTTTTTATTATTATTAATATTTTTAATATTTTTATTTATTTTCTGGGGTGCCAGTCAGGTAGTGAGCCTGACAATAATTATACATGTATATTTGATCAAGTCTTTTGTCTATCAAAAATTAAAACCCACAAAGGATGTTTAAGTATAAAACTTAACAACCCTAAATAATGAAAAAGGATGAAACCAATAATTTTTTCTTTTGCACATTTAAGGCAGAATATATTCAACTCAGCTTTATCAAATCAAGAGAAAAAAAAAAACCAAATGATATTCAGCACACAGCTTTTTTTAAATCCAGAAAATTATATTACCCACACTGCTTTGCAATTCAACAACAAAAAAAAACATATTCACACTGCTTGAGTCAAGGAAAATTA
>JAQQZY010000002.1:35648263-35658700 GCA_030068375.1 Ostorhinchus rueppellii | reverse complement strand
TGACAGCTTTGGCTGAGCCCGGGACAAAATAATCTGAGTGGGCCCACACATTTTGAAATTAAACAGAATAATTAATCGTATCTTGATGAAGGACCAGTTCTGCCCCCCCCCCTCGGGACAACAAACCCGTTTGTCCCCCCCTGTCGACGGCCTTGTCAGTGGGTACAATGGGATTATGAAGAGGTTTTCAAGCAATATGGTATAAAATGTTCCAAAAAAGATCTCCCACTATACCTTTAAAGGTGGACGTTCAGGCTTTTAAGGGTTAAAGGTTGACAGTCGGTCTTTAAGGGTTAAGTATCACTATATTATTGGAGTCATACACTATATGGACAAAAGTATTGGGACATGTTAAATTCAGCTTTTTTTCTAACGGGGGTCTAGGATACAAAACAATAGTGACAAATATCATAATATAGTTTAATATAGTAACCATAGCAACACCATGCTTCTGCTCTTTGGTCATATTCATCATCAGTACTGGTTACCCTTGGCAATGTAGTGTAACTTTTTGCCTTTTCTTGTTTCCTACTGTTTTGAGCACTGCTGGAGTCCTTTTTTGTACACCTGTACATCACACCCACCTCTACTTTAACTCCAGCTGCTTCCTGAATAATTTCTGCAGCTTTAAAACAAGTCTGCTCATGTAAAAGTCCACTATAGTGGGGACTTAAGAGGACCCCTGAGACCATCATCAATGCGGCATCCTGAGGCAATTTTATCATATGGATTTTTAGAGGCAAAATATGTTTTAAAAAAAAAAAAAAAGCCTTAACCTTTAGGGTTTATCATCGTAGCTTGTTGCCTCAGGACATTTCTGACTTTGCCCAGTGGTAAAATCTGTTTCTAAGCTATTACACCCTGCTCTAAACAGACTTTTGTATCTGGTCAATGTCACCTACTTGTCATTTACACTTACTACATTTATTATTATAATCACAGTTTATGTCACTTTTAAAGGAACACACCACTGCTTTTCCACACTGAACTATGTTCTTCCCTGATCTTAGACCAGTTCATACATTCCTCTCTTATCTCTGTGTGTGCACTCAATCATCCTGGTGCACGGTGTATCTTTGTTAGCATTTAGCATAGCTCATTACTTCCTCCGGGACCAAACAGATGTGAAGATAGAAGCAACCAAGCACTTCCACATTTTCCCTATTTGAATACAGTTATGTGAGTAGTTACATAACCCAATTATGGTTACACAAAATAAAACGTAGCGATTTTCTAAGCAGATAAAATGGAGAACTGTATTGTATGGAGGAATGACACTTAGGAGAACTTCATTGCGGTGCAGTAACATCATCACTCCTGATATCTCACTTCCATCAATAGAACATAATGGCACTATATGCCCTAGGCTTGTTATCACAACCCTGTACTATGCACGTTATAACCAGTGATGGGAGTAAGTCTAAATTCTTGCTTGTGTTATACATCGCTTTGGGCAAAAGCGTCTGCTAAATAAAATTGTAGAATTGTAGAACGGCGTTAAAATAAAAGCCGTTACTAATGGCATTACTTTTTTCAGTAACGGGTAATCTAACTAATTACTTTATCTATTGTTATAACGCTGTTACCGTCACCAACACGCCGTCACTGTGCGTTACTGAAGCTACTCATTGGAGCTGTCATCAGACTTGGCTCACACAGACACAGGAGCTGTGGGTGTGTGTGTGTTTTTTTTCTTCCTTTTGGTAAGGGGGGAGGGGAGGTGCCAGAGAACAGCCTGAAATGATGATTGGCTAAGGTAGAGTAAGATTTCATGTTAAACCAAGCAGAGACATCAGGTGAGTGGGTGTTTACACACAAACCCAGCACATAGCAGCAGCACACACACACACACACACTCACAAAGTATTACCGCGTTTCCATTTCGTAGCATCAGCTTCACTTGAGTCGACTCGGCCGCGTATCCAGTATGTGAACCAGCTCGGCTCGAGTCGCGTTGCATTTCTTTCCTGTGGTCTGCTCAGAGTTGCTGTAAACTGCCTGGGTGCGTGTTGTCTGGTCTGAATGTTTCCATGGGCCTCAGACTGAATGTCCCAGACCCATCCTGTTGGAGTTTAGTTCTGTCCTCATGTGGACTCATGTCCCGCTGTATTTACTGTCTACTTCCAAATCTGTGTTTGTGTCACAGAGGAAACTGACCAATCAGTGTCTGCAGTGTTTAGATGGACAGTTTGGGTTTGGGTTCCAACATTTTGGAACCTCAGCAGAGGCGGCTCTAAAAATCCAAATTCTGAGACATTTTTAAACCAAAAAAAAAAAAAAAGTAAGGCAACAGTTACTTTCTCTGGTACCTAATTACTTTTATAGTGGAGTAACTCTGTTACTACCTCAGTTACTAGTAACTAGTAACAATAACTAATTATTTTTTCAAAGTAACGTGCCCAACACTGGTTATAACCATGATTGTTCTCTCACTACCTACCTACAACCTGATGCTTCTTCCAGTCTGCTCAAACTACTAGGCTACTGGTAGTTTTAAGGTACATTTTATTTTGTGTAACCATTCTTGGGTTATGTAACTACTCACGTAACCGTATTCAAATAGGGGAAATGTGGAAGTGCTTGGTTGCTTCTATCTTCATGTCTGTTTGGTCCTGGAGGAAGTAATGAGCTATGCTAAGTGCTAACAAAGTTGCGCCGTGCACCAGGGCAATTAAGTGCACGCACAGAGATAAGAGAGGAATGTATCAACTGGTCTAAGGTCAGGGAAGAACATAGTTCCGTTTGGAAAACCAGTGGTGTGTTCCTTTAATGACTTAAACACAATTTTTATATTTGTATCTTCTCTTTATCATCATGTTGTATGTGATGACTCCTGTCTTGTGCTGCTCTCTATTTGGATTGAATTTCCCCCTTGGGAAGTATATTGTATCGTATCTTATCTTATCCAAGCTACTTCATTGTAGAAGCTCTATATGCAACAAGCAGTGAATGAATTCTCTTGGGTAATATAAGATAAGATAAGATAAGTGCAATAGTGCCTCATCACAGCTATAGCAGTAACCACAAACAACAATTCTGATATCCTGTTTTAATCTGATCTCAGTGTTAGTGACAGTGAACACAGATGACCTACATGGATGCCTATAATTTATATTGGATTGTTTCTGTATAAATTTTGGGATGCATTCTGCAGGTAATCCAATTACATTGTTGAATGGACAGACAGACAGAAAAGACAGACAACAAAACGATTACAATTGCGCTTCGGCCCGAAGTTGGCCGAGGGGTACCCAGAGCTACTTCCAAAGGGGAAAAAAAACCTAAACTCCACAACCTCAACACTCAAACGTACACTATCTTACAGACTCCTTTAATATGAGTCCAACATTCCACAAATTTAAGCCCAAGAATAATTCAGAAGGCATCAGGAGCTCAGGAGGCTGGAGTTTTCAAATTGGATTTATGACCGTGAAAACGGCATCTCAGCCACTGTAAATCCCTGAAACGTGTACTCAAATCATACTGAATTATGGATGGCCACATGTCATCTAGTCCTCTGACTGATGGTGAAGGGTGTTGGAAATGTTTAGACAGTCTCTGAGCGAGGGGAGGAGGATGAACGGAATGTGCTAAAATGTCTCCGTGAGGTGCTTTGGAGTCGTTTGTTTCACATCTCATTTCAGTCAGAAACATATCACAGAAGTTGGAACCATTTGTTGCTATAAATTGTTATTTGTTAGAAAAAGTTGCTCAGTGTTGGATGATGTCTCCTAAATGAATCCTAACAGCATTAGGGAGATGCTCTGCTGGGAGCGCACTCCAACGCCCCCAGCATAGAAGGCATATTTCATTCAGCAGTGTGGAAAACAAAACACTGAAACACATAATTCAGAAATAGCTGGAGATAACAGTGAGAGGATGCTGGAGTGGTAGATGGAGTGACAGCAATCAGGGTCAACAGTCTGAGCGTAATCTGAATAATCGCAGCGAAAATGGAACAGGGAAAGGGCTACTGGTTGAAATGGTAATACGAGACGGGGAAGCAGGGAAATGTAAAAGCTGCAGAAGCAGGGCTAATAATGTCTGCGCATCAATTCTTATTGCTGACCTCAATTTTAGTCGGGTCTAATGGTTTTCATTTGAAATTACAGGGTTTTATTTTTAGACGGACCCGAATGCAGGTCAAAATAGTGAGATATCGACTTAAAAAAAAACCCCAAAACAGTTGTTTAAATAATCACACAGTATGCTTTATATTTGTACATTATATCACAACATAAATGTGTAAATAATGTTTTATTCTAATTTTATATTTTATATAAATTCTAAATTTTCTCTTTTTTCTCTTTATATGTGATGTTTTTGGTTTTTTGTTTGTTTTTTTTAAATTATCTTTTTATTAGAAAGGCAAATGTCCATGACATACATTGATTACAGCCTTAACCATTCAACAAAATAAAATAGAATGGATAAAGATACAATGATTATGTTGATGTTGCCCTTCTAGAATTTTCTTTCACACAACATTGATTTCAGTTAAAAACTTTATATTTCATCTTTCACTTGTTTGTGATTTTTCTACCTGCCCTTTGCTCTGCACTTGCTTGAAATTTCCCCATAGTGGGATAAAGTCTTATCTTTTTTTGTATGAGAAGAATTGTTTGTTTATTCTGGTTTAGAAATATTGGTTGTTTTAAAGGAGTCGTATGTAGGTTTGTGGCCAAAAGTGGTATTACAATCACATTCCAAATACTGTAGAGCATGGTACTAGGGCTGCACCATTTTGGCAAAACTTGTGATATGGATGTACAGTGTTGCAAAAACAATAATATTGAAGTATTTCTAGTTAGTATTGCTCTAACTTATTATTGTAGGTTAGGTTTGTAGAATTAGCCCAGGTTTATAGTCTCGTCAGTGTTTTTCTGTATATTCATAGTCATGCTTTAGTATATGTCCCAGTGGTAGAACCAGTAGAACTGGAAGGGGTGGGGGGTAAAACATATTCATACATATGTGAAATCCTTCTCCCAATTGTCATATTCCTGCTTGCTTTGTTTACAGAACATGCTGTGCATTACCGTCATATTTCACTATACAACACACAGTTTAGTCTTAATAAACCTAGAAGCTTAGACATAAATGTATCATCCCAAAAAGGAGCAAGACAATCAGATAGCAAATAGGCTAGCCTTCAGGCTAACAGATTTAGCTCAGTGGGTAACGTTACAACACAGAAGACTGGCGTTTGAAACATAGCTGTGGGTCCAGTTTCTGAACTCCAGAATGCATACGCAAGCAATTTGGAGCTACGTTAGAGTGCAAAAATGTTTTTGATTATCCATAAAACACGTCTGCCACAACATTTGTAGGTAAGGGTTCAGGTTAGCAATTAATGGAGACTCCGATATTGCTAAAGGAGAATTCCGGCAATTTTACAAACATAGCACATCCGCTTGAGGTCAAAGAAAGTTGGCCAAAGGGAAAACTGTGAGAAATTTTCAAGTGGGCTGCGCAAAGCTATTCTCTTGCGCTGTTTTCCTCAAAAGCGGGCGTTACCGGGCAAGCTGTTAACCCTCTGTCAAAGTCTGAACTGCTATCAGAATGCCTTTGAGCGCAATGCCCGTGGTGTGTGGGTCCATACAAATCAACCAAGACCACCCATTTAGCATGAGCGAGCACAGGCACCTTACAGTTTGAGCTTTTAGAAATAGCACACAATAGCGCACCTTCCTAAATTTTCTTCCACAGTAGTCTGCACAAATCAATCACCGAGGTCATACAATCCTGTGATCCAAAATTGTCTTTTTCTCCACGGAAAACAACCCCTGAACACTGTCATAATTATTATACCATGAAAACACGCTGGAGTAGCTTCAACATCCAGTTCCTGACTGTGTTTACCCCTCCTGTCACAAGACAAGTGTCCATTTTTAATATGCACATTACCAAACAGAAGTCGGAGTATCTCCTTAAATGAGCAGAACCCTTAGCAGGAGGAGGTCGAGGTAGTTATGGCAGATCACTGCACTTTGAGGAAAGTACAGTACATTTCAACTTCCCTATTGTTTATTAGTGCTTTTACTACTTGTCTTTCTTATTTGAGTCCTGAACCTTTGTCCCTAAACTTAGCCTCAGACCTCTAACCTTTAACTGAGTTGCTTTAATGCCTGAACTGAACCATGGCACTGTTCAGACGTGTCTATGGGATATTAGCCCACACACTGAAAGATTACACTGACCAAAGGCAATGAAAACCAGAAAAGCACTCGGAGAGCAGAGACCTCCGCCAAGGTAGTGTTTGTACTTTTCTCCACTAGATGGCGCTGAATAATCTCAAATGCAGCTCAGTGCCGTCATCCCCTGTCTACCAGTGATAAAGAAACCTTTAAAAAAGATACCTGGAACCAGACGGTGATCCAGATCACCACCAAAATTTAATCACTTGTTCCTCATCCCATTTGTAACAATTCCTGAAAATTTCATCCAAATCTTTTCAAAACTTTTCAAGTTATTTTGAACACAAACAACAAACAGATAAACACTGGCAGAAACAACCTCCTTGGCGCAGGTAAATATTGAAAGTTCAGGCGCTAAAATGCCTACACGAGCATCAGGATGGAATACATTTGGAGTGTTAAGTGTGTTCACATAAGACAAAAGGGCATGAAAAGCTTTTTGCCATCCCTCCCAACTGAAATATCACTTCTGATCATGCCATTAATGCCAGCAAGCCAAGAATCTTCAATGATTCTTGCCAACATACAGTACATTATACTCTGTTTGCCTTTCCTTTCCTCTTGATGACTCTCCTGAGTCATTTGAAGGCGGCACAAATCTGCTCCATCTGCACTATGTACTTTCTAATTGCACTATTAAACTACAATTGTTGTATGCTCGCCAAATCTTCTAATTCAGCTCCGTGACACATTAGACTGTTGCAAATGAAGCAAAGATACCTTCACAGTCTTGTACACTTCAAACACAATGTACACACAAACATTTAGGACTCACTTTGTTTCAACTTACACTGAAAGTAGCAACTTTTAACACAGTGAAAACAGTTCTGTTGACAATGTAATAAGTGTTGATTCGTCTTCTGTCAGTGCGCTGCATTTTCTCTTTCTCACCGTATTCAATCTAAAAGCGTTTGGCTAAATGGCTAGCGATGTCATCAGAAGACCAAAAAGCATCAGTGCTGTCAAGGTTTAATGTATGCTGTTCTGATATCTTCATCACTAGAGAGTTCTGTGTTGGATCTCCAGTTGGATTAGACCTTCATGTGTTGAGTGTGTTTCCTTCAGGTCCTCAGGTCTGCTCCACCATCAAAAACAGGTATAGGATGGTCATTTCTCCTGTCGTGGCCCTTGACCGTAGTACTGCTGAAGCTCTGGAGTTGGTCCCTGAAGGCCTTCAGTGGCAGCTCACTGCTCTTCATGTGTTCAATGCTAATGCTAACGCTAGGTGCTGCGTGTATTAGGACAGGTAAAATGCAGACAGAATTTCCCTACAAGGACAACGGACAAGAGATCCTTTAACCTGGAGCAGTACGGTGGTATCATGGTCAGCACTGTCACATCAAGAAGGTCCTGGGGGGGTGGGGTTGGGGTGCGGGGGTGTAGGACTTCACCTGCTGGTAGCTGGAACAGGATTGAACTGTCTGAAGAGTTTAGCAGTTCAGAAAATGATCAAATGAATGAATTCTTTAAACTTACAACATCCCAGCTTGATAGTGAAATCTATTTGTCTTCATAACTTGATCACTCCATATTTACAGAACAAAAAATAGCAACAAGATCACCAATTTACATAAACAGTAGAAATGGGAGCCAGCTTCTCACCACCATCTCAGCTCATTTGCTGATGTTTTGCAGAAGGGCAATGAAAGATGCAAAAAAATATACAATAAATGAAGCTCAATTAAAACTGTTTTTGGAAAAGTCAACACTACTACCCTGTTTTCTCTTTAAAAGACTTTAGTTAATCACATATTTTTTTATCTACCCAGAAAGGCTTATTAAGGAAAGGTAACACATGAGCTGTCTGGTTGAATACTTTAACAGTGAGAGGGATGCTTTAGAAAAACACAACACAGCTGACATTAAAGACTTTGGATTGACTGAACTGTGTTCCTGAGTACGGGAGGATAAAACAGGGTTCATGAACAGACTTTACCTGTGAACTGAAAAAACAGGTGTTTTGTTCAACACGGTTGTGGCCCACAGTCATTTGAACATTATTAAGGTATTGAAATAATATTTTTATTCAGATATTGAAGTTTTAGGATAAATAGTTTTATTCCTTAGTTGATAATATTTTCTTATCAGATCCATTTGTTTAATCTGTTTTATTTCAATAATGTTGGTTGTGAGTTCTCTGTGACCAGGAATAGTGGTTACCTGTTTGAAGTTTTTCACTGTCAGGGTTTCACATAGAGTTGGGCTGTCACATCTGTTTCACTTGGGAGTCAGATAACATCAGCTTATCCTTTTGGTGGCCCCACCCACCTAGCCCACAGGGTCAGCCCATTGTTAGGGTCAGTTTACAGTTGGTATAAAGTTGATTTGCATTAAAATGTCTGGGCTTTTTTGTCTCTGTGGTTGTATCTTGTTTGTGATCACCTCAAATTGGATTAAATATATAAAAATAAGACTGAAATGAATGCGGACTTATTCTTGGTGCATATTCTTATTCTTCCAATAAAAGAACACGCTAGCAGTATGTTATTGGAGACCCTAAAACCAGAGGTGGGAGTAAGACCCACAGAAGCAATAATCAGGTCTGGAGTTGGAAACTTGAAGTCTCAAATAAGTCCAATGTCTCTGTGGAGAAAACCAGGCAAGTCAAGTTCCTGATTGAAGTCAGTGGTCAGATAGAGCAAGTGTCAAGTCATAAGAACATGATGATTTATTGAACAGGAAAACACAGACCATCAATTACAAACCCAAAGGAACACCAACGGTGAGCAGCAGGTAATAGTAGCAGTGGCAGTGGTTCTGTATGGTTCTTGGTTGATTAAAAAAAAAAAAAAAAAAAAAAAAAGTAAAAAGAAAACAGAGCAGTGGCCTTTAACATGAACATTACTGAGATTGTTCTTTTATTTATTTATTTATTTATTTAGAATATGCAACAAGAAAAGTAATCTTACTTCGTTCTTAGATGTAAAATGGGTAGAAAGAAGTCATGAATAAAACCCTAAACATATACTGACTTCATATGCACATTTGAAAGGGGGTGGGAGAAAGTATAATTTATTTAATCTCACCTCTTCCCACACAACAGTCTGTCCTTTAGCTTCCTATTGGCAAAATATATGAAAAGTCAAATCCTTTCGATCGTTTGCAAGTGATTAACCTCATTTATCATCCTCACATACACACACACATATTGACATACCAGAAAAGTAAATAAATACATACATACATACATAATCCTTGAAGGCAACGCAAATGAATACACAAAGTAAACATTAAATGTTCAAATGTAATTAACTATTTTCTTCCAAGGACGACTTTACTGTAGAACGAACCCTTTGACTTTCAACACTTTATCTACAAATACCTGATAATACTTCATGTGCAGGCAACTTCTGATGAGACGTTTCCTAATACCGTTCTTTTACATGCAGTAGAATATTTCCCGAGTGCGTATTAGTAGCAAAATAAATTAAAGTTCAATCAATAAACACATTTTTCTGTTTTGAATTTACATGATCAGTGAATTACAGATAAGAAAACGTCAGATTTAGACAGAAAAATGCTAAATTCAGAAGATAATTGTCTGATAAATGGTGATAAATCACTTAAGAAGGGTTAGATTTACAGGCAAATCCTTTGAAATCTACAGAGAAATTAATTAATTCTGGGTGTTTAATTGTAAATATCACTAAATACTGACCTCTCAATGAGCAGGAAGATATGTCAAGTCGTTTTCCACAAGTGAAAGTCAACACACCATAAAACTAAAAGCACAAATGCACTGATGACATATAAACTTTCCTCCATGTTGTTCTCTTTGACATTTAGCAGAACGCTTCCTAAACACACAGATGCAGTAGGAAGCTGTTGAAAGGTTGAACAGATGATGCGCTGCTTATCCTCATGAAACTAATTATGCAGTAGCTGAAGTCGTGTCGTTTTTTCCACGCGTCTGTACTGGTTCAGGACCGTCTGACTTTCGACAGTTATGTTTTAATTATGCAACGTCAGAAGCACGGCTATGACTCCAGTGTGTTTATTTCCTTTTAGTTTGGGTGATACACTGCCTGGCCAAAAAAAAAAGTCACGCATGCAATATTTGACTGCACCACAGGAGACGTTCACTGTCGCATCTTTTTTGCGTCATTATGCTTATGTAGTGTCACAATAAGGTTCATAGTGGTGCTGCACAATATATTGCGAAAATATCATTATCATGATCCCAGAGTGTGTCCTATTCCTGTGTCAAAGCCGTGCACTAATGTCTCTTCTTTTCTTTGTG
>JAQQZY010000002.1:35611453-35622546 GCA_030068375.1 Ostorhinchus rueppellii | reverse complement strand
CCAATAGGAGTACAGTGGTCAGAGATGTTGACCAATAGGAGTACAGTGGTCAGAGATGTTGACCAATAGGAGTACAGTGGTTTGTAAGAGGTATCTCGCAAAAAAAAAAAACTATACAAAAATGTACTTGGACATAGCTTTAGATCCTTCTTATATTATAATTTGTGGGTTTACTGTGGCCAGAATAGAGCTAAGCTAACAGAGATATAATGTAAAAAACAAAAAAAAACTATCAGCATGTTGTGTTCTTGCAAATTGTGTCTGTATATATTTATGCTAATGCAATAAATTTGTTTTTACGATATTGAAATTTCCAAATAGATGAACAAATTAAATCATATTTTATATCAAAATAAATAAATTTTCTTTCAGATTTAATTGTATGAAGGTATTATTTATGATGTTTGTCCTTTTTGTGGATGAACATGGTTTTATTCATATGTTTGTTCATAAATATCTGTCATTTTGATTTGATGTCATTGTAAATCATTCATTTGGATGTTCATGCAAAGTGGACACAATGTGCATTTGATTTTAGTTTTTGTTTTTCGTAAATAAAATAATGTAGACATTCATTGGTTTTCTGGGGTTTTTTAGTGAGTGTGGACTTATTTTTACATAAATATGATCAAAATTTGGCATAAAAGAGTTATATTAATGTATAGAAAATTTAAATGCTCCAAAAATGTCACTAAAGCATGAAAAAAAAAAAAAGTAAAGGTATGATATGAAGGAGTGGTTCTGTGGGTCATTAGAGGTTAATGTCAGATGGTCCTGAATGGAAGGTGCAGGAACCAGACTGTTATTTATGACATTAATTTATTGTATAGGATCATCTGATAGGGCTTCGGTGATGGCGACGATTCACCGTTTCACTCTGGTGAATAGTTTTCTTAATTAAACATTTAAGCCATAATAAAATCAGTGAAGTATTATAATAAAATGGATGTGAATGGTTCCATGTTGTCAGTGTTGAAGGGCTTTTGTCTGTTTTATTAAGCGCAGTTCATGTTTTTTTTTTTTTTTTCACGTGTTTCTGTGTAGGTTCTGTCTCGTGACTCTAATAAATCTAATAACTGCCGCCGTCATCGTTTCATCTTCCTCTTCATGTGGACGCTGCAGTCATCACCGTCCTATAAATGAGTGTTTCACATCCTCAGAGGTTCAGGCGGAATCACTGTGGTTGGATCTGGGTGGTTTTAGTGGAGTTTCATACAACGGCTGGAGTCTTTGTGTGTCTGTTGTTCCAGAAGCTGCTCTTTGTCACATATGTAAAGGTGTTTTCACAGAACAGACAAAGGCACAGCGCTGGGTCTGACATGTATGTAGAGGTAACCTACGTGTGGGCGTGTCCTCTGTAGACTTAAAGTACATGTGGGCGTGTCCTATGTGGAGTTAAACCACATGTTACATGATGTAAAATCCTATAAAAGAACCAAACTGTAATGTATGAACGCACTGATGGTAAATTCTGTGTTTCCTGAAGACGTTGAACTGATGTCAGACGTTTCCTGATTCAGCTTTAATATCGAGTCACACATCACTTTGTTCCTGGTTTGGTTTCACAGTCGCTGACTGTCGTCTACAAAGAATCTGATCCATCGATTCGTCTGGAAAATGAAGACGGACGTCGCATACGACCAGGTCAGAACATTTTCATCTGTATTTTTTATTTATTTCTTTGTTTATTTTTTCACATTTACATTTTTTTATGTTTTTTTTTTATTTTTTTTTTTTTACTGTTTTTAGTTTTAATACCGATTTACATTTTATTTAATTATTCATCAGCTTTTAACTGTAAGCAAACGAATCGTCTCTATTTGTATAATTTTAGAATGAAATTAACGTAAAGTGATTAACTGTCAAACCTTTCACTCAGTGGAGTTTCCATTTCCATTTTTTTAATCTTCTATTTTGTCCACATTTTGCCACATTATTTTCAAATAATGTGGAAAAAGTCAAAATTTAGTAAAAACAAAGGTTTAAAAAAAAGCAACCAAATGATCAAAAACAGTTAAAATGAACAGAAATTAATGAAAAAATGTACAAAATAATAAATAATGTGGAAAAACATAAGTCGCAATACAATTTACAGAAAAAACCCAACCAAATGATCAAAGTTATCGATAATAGGAACAAAAATGAATGAAAAATTAACAAAATCATCAGTAACATGAATGACTTTAATCACTAATGATCTGATGAAACTCGGAGCGTCCTGTGTCTCTGATCTGTTGTGTGTTTGCAGCTGGTCGACATGGAATGGCAGCGACAGGAGTCCAGCAGGAAGGCCCGTCTGGTGCGTTCACGACCCTGTACCGTAGATCTGACCCATGCGGACCACACTCTGGTCTTAAACCCTGTCCTGTTCTTCCAGTATTCCCGCTGTGCCATGGCTCTGCTCACCGTGGCGGCCTCGCTGCTGTTTGTCACCGCCCTCTTTAACCTCCTGATCCCCAGAGGCCCCGCCCCCCGGCCTCACCCGCCCCCGAGCAGCAGCCTCCACCTGCCCCAGTCCGAGTCCTGCTCAGACCCTTGCAAGTAAGAAAACACAGGAGGAGGAGGAGGGCTGGAAATATCATCCACACAGTGACGTTCAGAAGTAACCTCAGAACATTCTAATACTATGAACACGGACAGCAGTTCCTCAGCAGTTGAAAAACACATCAACGCTGGTAGATTTACTCTTTAAATCCTCAAGTGTGGTTTTAAGGAAGTATTGAATTTATAACTATGTGGACAAAAGTATTGGGACACATGTCTACAACTGTAAGACGTCCTGTTCATGATGATTTCAGATAAAAGCATCAGTATTTCCTTAAAGCTTAATGTTAGATTTTTCTTCCTCAGTAAGTTGTGAAGGAAGTTGGTTGATTAGTTTTGATAGAAAAAGATTATTTACAGGCAGAAAACGAAAAATGTTTTCGAAATATAGAGGAAGGAGATTTAAAATCAAAGTCATGGTTAAAAAAAACTACATTCAGAGGTAAGAGAAATTAATTAAAAACCATCTCTGAGGCATTTTGGAAACAAAGATAACGATTTAAACCAAACTAACCAATGCAATGATATTTATCCCATAATATAAAACTATATTCTGACATTAATCATTATTGTTTTTCTCCCAGACCCCTCTTAGAAAAGAAACCCCTGAATTCAACATGTCCACATACTTTTGTCCATGTAATGTGTTTTCATACTTTGTGTTTCATCTGTTCTGTCCAGTTCAGATGAAGGTAAGTAAAGTTTTACATCTGCTGCAGGTCAGACACTGAGGATGAAAACTAAATCACTGTTTGAGATGAATAAATGAATCGATCTAACATACAATGGTCGAGTGTAGATCCAGACATGAGTTTTGCAGCTCAACAATATCAGATACAGTCTATAAACTGGAGCACTACAAGGATTTATTTAAAAAAGCAGACTTTACTACTTTTATCATCACATATGCAGCAGTGGTTTGGTGGATGTTAACCCTTTAAATACTAAAGTAATAATACTCAGTAAAACAGACCATAATAGCTCCAGATAGTTTCCAAATCTTGTTACCACCTCCCACCAATAGATGGCGGACATGTGCTCCTTCAGTCCTAACACCATTTCAGGACTTGTTTCTATTCAAAGTGAAGAAGAAAATCCAGTTTAAAGGTGTGGTTCTGAACTGGTTAATAAATTAAGTTTATTTAGTTTTATTTTGGATAGATGAGGACAGAGTTATCTATTCTGCTGATTGGATAAAAAATATACTAAAAGTTACTGCATTTTACTTTCTATTAATGTTTAAGTTCAGTTATTTAAAAAAAAAAAAAGAAAAATTCCATGTAAATATGTTCAAAGTTCAATTTTATGAAAAGGTACATAATCCAATATGGCCGCTGCCATGTGACATCATGATATGTAAATTAGATGAGTGAATTTAATCCCATCATAAACTTTGGCTCATACATTTACAGTATGACTTTATCTCTAAACACTTTCAGGATAGAGCTTTTGGAAATCTTGATATCAACATTTTTTTTCTTTTTTTTTTAAACTCTGCCTCCTAAAGGGTTAACATCGAAGCCACAGAATCGTGTCTGATTCACTAGTGGCTTTTCCGTTGACCCTCAAATGTATCTAATGGAAAAAACAACAAGTTCGCCAAAACTCTCATTTATCGATTAAAAGTTTTTGCGCTGGTAAGGGGTGGTTTTTCAGGCGTTGTGAAATTGGTATATTATGCAAATCTACAATGGAAAGACCTTTTTTCACAAATGGAGTCATGTGACTAAAAAAAATGGATGTAGACGAACGTTACAACAAGAGAAGAAGAGTTCTTACAGAAACATGGTGCGGTATGTGAGGACACACCAGGAAACTGAATAATGGAATAATTTAGGAGCAGATAGAGGCTAATATAGAATAATAATGAATATGTGTGTAAATAAACAGCATATTTATGTTCATGTTTATGGAATGACTTCCCGTATTATCTTGCAGTAATAAATAAACGAATCATCACATTTGTGATTTAATGGATAAACTGACATTACACACGTCTGTTTATTCAACATTTAGTAAATATCAGTAAAGTTTTGCTCATAAGTCTAATGGAAAAGTGACTAGTGTCCCACGGACACTACATATACTTGGAATTTGAAATCCAACAGTAGTTTCATTAGAGGAGGTGTTTGAAGAAATTGCTAACAAAGACAACAACATTGACATCTTAGCGTAGGTTGTACGAGTTTGAGCTAAAAATCTAAAAGGAAAAAATGACTGTTACAAAAAAGGAATCACTGATGTTCAGAAAGTGGTTCATGCAAAACAACAACAAGCTCTGACACGTAAATAAATGTCCTGGTAAAATCCTATAGAGCAAACGTACTGATGAAGACTCTGTAGCAGAGGTCCATTACAGATGGTGTCCCCTATAGGTAACGTTTTATTTGCTTATCCAAGTGCCTCAGACCTGTTTGTACATGTGTTTTTGTATTTATGTATTTAATCATTCGGTGTAATTATGTTAAATATGCTTGAACAACAGATGTTCAACATCTGCAGTATTGTCATGTACAGCATTCCATTTATCATTGTGTTTTCATTGTGCTTTTATGTTTTATTTATTGTATTTATTCTTGTGTGGAGTGTACAGAATGTGTGAAGATGGATGAGAGGACAGGATGCCATTAGAAGGAGCGGCACTTTTATTTCATTGTTTTGTTTTTTTTCCACCAATGTAATAAAACAAAAGCACTTTAACTTTGGTTTTTTGACCTTGATGTTCAAAACTTACATTAGGAATTAAAAATATATGGGTGCTTTTATGAAACTGGTTTCTAAAAGCAGGACATGGGGCTAAAAATTCAAACCAGATGTAGACAAATGTTATGAAGCAAGTTTGGAAAGACTTTAGGTCTATGTTCTGGCTCCTTAAGAGACATCCAGGATTTATTTTTTGTTCCTATGTATTTTCAGAGGTGTTTTACTTTGTAAGGATTTTGAGTTTTACGTTCTTATTGTGAAAAGCAAACCAGATGTTGCGCGAGGAACTTCCTGTTTAAGGTCTTGTCAAAGTGACGTTAGAAAATGACTGCAGCTCTGTGTCCTGGACCAAACACAGCCTGTCCATGTGTATAAATGTTCTAGGTTGTATATGTAGAATTATTGAAGTTAGTGGGATGTGTATTGTGTTATTTATGTCATGAAAGACGGTAAAAAACAAACAAACACACAAAAAAAAAAACACGTTTATTTTTGGTTAGCATTTAAGCTAGGTATTAGCGCGTTAGCATGCTAGCTCTACTGTTATTTCCATGTCATTGTTGAAGGGCATATCAGTTTTATTTATATCAGATAAACATGTAACGTTTCCTATGTGTTTGTTATTTCAGTTTTACACCTCTTTGAGTCACCTCCACAGTGAATAAATTTGAAAAATATCATCAGCAGGTGTCATCATTGAGGAGTTGTCCATCTGTCTAGCTGCACCAGGGAAGTAGCAAGGGCAGAATAGTCTATTTTAAAAATAAAAACTTACTGACATAAAAGGGACTATTTTTCAGATAAAGCATATTTTTATATTTTTTTGTATTTTTTTTTTTAATTAAAAAATCCATCTCTAACAGTAAAAAGGACACAAAAATTACATGCTACTGTTTTTTCTTTTCTGTTTCTTTTTATCCTCTCACACGTACATTTTGGGAATCTGATTATTAAAGGCAGCGTGTTTCACCAAAAATGACCACTGTTGTAAAATGGTTCACATTTTTTTTGTGTTTAAATGGGAAGGTTGGGTTACACAAAGCCTGGAATGAGGCTGCTGATTCATGAAAAACATGTATGTCTGGATTAGAAAAACCACTAGGATCATTAAATTTAACGGCATCTGTATTCAGTGCTATATTAGACCATTTACAGCCATGTGGTACAGGTCGAATGTACCTATACCTAGGTAACTTTTCATCTCCCAATTTAGTTCCAATTTTTGGCCTCGATATTTTCTTTGTTCAGTGAACATTTGACACATAAACAGTACCACAGTGCTTCAGTTTAAGCTTCAGTTTGTCTTTTAGAATAGAATAGAACTTTATTGTCATTGCACATATTTCAGAGCAACGAAATTACATTCCAGATTACAACCAACCAAGAACATATAAACACGTAGACATGAACATGGGGATACAGGTACAGTTGTTTTATGGATTTCTATTGTCTCTATCAACTCAACATTTATTTTTATTTGACCGTTTTTATTTTTATCATTTACTAGACATTTCAGGTGACTCCATTTGAATTCCAGGCAACCACATGTGGGGTCCCGACCCCAAGGTTGAAAAACACTGCAGTAGCCCCATTTACATATCACTTCTCTTCCAGGAATATTTCACCTTTATTCCAGAGTGACGTCTCTGTAAATGAAATGATGGATCATTTGGTCCCACCTCTGTAACACCTTTGGAGGTAGTAACAGAGACGTGATAACGGTGGAATCAGGATTCTGGATTACATATAAAAGGAACACCTCTTGTTCCGCAACCAAGGTGTGACATTTTGATGACGTATTGCGTGTGCGACTGCCACTCTGGGAGGATTTAAAAATGAGGCAGTGTACAGTAAACAAACATAACGTGACCAAAAAGATGTGGAGCTGGAGAGACACCAGGGACTCTCTCTCCCTGCTAACATTTGTGTACCAGTGAAAGACTCTGGAGGGGTTAGCAACACCGCTATGCTCGGGGTATTTCCGAATTATACATTTTCACATTCTACATCACACGATACCCTACACTGTGTCACTGCCCCTTTGATTCCGGAATGCAGGTCCGCTGTGTGTAAGTCCAGCCTGTCTCACCTTTGTTCCTCCTTTGGTTTGGCTGTGGAAATCCATCAGTGGTGCCCAAAAAGGTGGGATCACCGTCTCACCACCTCTGTGTAAACGTATCCATTGTCTTGAGTTCATCATATGCTTGTGTTTTAACTTTAGACTCCACCCATCTGACCCTCCTTCTGCTCTTAATGCTACACATTTCCTGAATCCAGCTCCTTATTTGATCACGCACAGACAGCATATGTAACCGATATCAATGTTCTCTCCTCAATGTCAAAACTAAATAATTGAAAATGCTGAACCATTACCTTAAAGTTATACTTTCTATAGTGGACTCACTTAAATCTCCTGTGTGTTTATTGCTCTACACTCCGCTGCCAAATACAACAAATATGTTCATAAAAAGCAAAAATGAGCAACACAGTAGAAAAAACCCCCACCTTGGACACAGAAAACATACAATACAATAAATATGTTCCATCTAAATTAAAAATTAAAGTGCCATGAAATGAAGATACATGAAATAAAAACTCCTTCTTAAGTTACCTTCCATTAGTTTAATGGACGATGTGGAGGCAGAGTGCCCACACCGGTGAAGAAGAGTGTGATGTGCTTCTGTATTATTCAAATCATAGGAAGTGCATTTAAACATCTACCTGGGGTGAATCATCTATTTCTGCTTTGATAATTAAACTGACGAATCACTGATGCCTTAAACACCATCATGTCCATCACACACTGTACACAGTAAAAAATGTAGTGTCAGTTTTGCAGAGTCAAACTATTTTAACCCAGATAGAGTATTTATAATTCTATGTAGAGTAAAGCAGCTCTAACAATAGAGTTAAAAGTCAGTGTGAAATTCTGCCCAGATGTAGTGTCAAATTCAACTCTACAGAGTCATGATTCGTGCTACTGCATTGTGGGTACTGGACATTTTATTTTATTCATTGTGTTCTATTTTCTGTGCACTTGGGTCCAAACCACACCTGTGACAAGAATAGAATAAAATTAAATAGAATAGGACTTTATTGTCAGTTACATAAATAACAATAATAATCCTTTTAACAGCTCTGTTTCTGTTTAGCAGCACATACTTAAAGTGCAAAAAGACACAAAAAAAATCATAAAATTGTACTGAAAATATATACTGAAAATTATTGACAACATACAAAAATACAAAGAAATACTGAAACTCTTTACTACAGATAGAATAAATATTGATGGATAATATATATATTAAATGTCAAATTGAAAAGACAGTGCATGAGTCGTGATTATTTTACATTTCATTGTTCATTAGACTGAGGTCGAACTGTTAACAATCCTATCAATACATAGACATACTTTGTGTCTTTTCATGGTGGTCAGATATGACCGTATTTGGACATTCACAGGCTCCGTAGTTGCCGTGGAAACACCGTCATCTTCTACAACATTGATTCATTATTAAAACCCATGGAGTTGGATCAATGACAGTGGACGGACACACTGGGTTTATGTTCAAATATTGATGTATTTTATTGAAAACTCACTCTTTTTCCAGTTTTCTCTGTTTTTAATAACAACCTTTGACCTTCTACGAACGTATTCATGATCGGTGAATTAAGAAAATACCTGGCTTACACTGAAAAATGCAAAATACAGAGGTTGATACTAGAACAAATGGTGATAAATCATTTAACACTAGAGCATTATCACCAGGTGATTTTTCAGCCGAGCCAATGTATTTACAGGATTTTCAGTCTGTTGTGTCTGCGTGTCCAGGAGTCTGTGCCTTCACCAGGGAAGTGTCACATGTCCAGGAATGGGTGGAGCAAACGCCAAGTTTACAGGATCAGTATTATTTTTTAAGGAATTTTTTGTTCTTGAATTCCTAATGTTTCAGTAATTTTGGAGCATTTTTTAAGGCTCCTCCCATCACATTATTTTTCATTTTGTTAGACATGACACAGTTGAAAATAAAAGAAAACCACTCTAATTTGTCATGTGTTGCCATATTTTAATCTATTTTTATGACAAGTACTTTTGGTTGGGTTTATTATATCAAGTAAAAATCCCCCGGTGATAGTGATGGTGTCACTTTATATAGTGAAAGTGTTCTAGGGTTACGAAAGATAGATATAGAAAAGTCGGCACAAAAGTAGTTCTGGGACTCTAAGGGTTAATATCAAAGATCCAGCTCATTTAACACCTCAACAGCCTGTTGAATTGTGCTTCAAATCGACACTTCAACCATTTTTATGTACATTTCAGACCCTGTACTTTTTAACTTTAACATCATTAAAGACGTTTCTTCTCTTCCTCCTTTTCGTCCATATGTCTCTGGCTGTGTTCACCTGTTGGAAGCCCATCTCTAAGTTGAAACAGCGGCTCAATTAGAACGCTATTTTATGCGTCGTGGTCTGTCTGGGAATTTAGAATAAAATATGTTTAATTATGGCAGTGAAAATAAAACTGTCCTGAATGTCTTGGTTAAGTACATTGGACTGCTTCACCTCTCCGGCACTGGCTCTTCCTCTCTCATCACCATCGAACGGCGGAACAAACGCCTCAATAAAGAGCTTAGAACCTATATTTCTGACTGGAGTGTATTTGTCAGGCTGCTAATTAGCCTATCGGTCTGTCCCTTCTGTCAGTCCCTTATCCAGCCCCGTTGTATTAAAATCCAATTTTCATTATCACTAAAAAGTCCCACTCCTATAACTGTCTGGGTTAAGTGCACTGACACCCTTCTTAATCAACCTTCACTTCTTCTCCGTTCACTCTTTTTAACAGTTCATATTATAGACAAATCAAATGTCTATAATCCTCAGATGTCTCCTTTACTACATCTGTCCCCTTAACCCATAAAGACCCAAACATCCACCGGTGACTAAAACCATCTACTGATCTGAACTGTTTAGTACCTGTTGATCCACTAATCCTGTCAATACATGGAAATAATTAAAGGCAGGGTAGGCGATGTTTTCCTGGGGCATTTTTTACTATATTACTTAAAATCCCCTTCACACCCTGAGTGCAACCAATTAATTAAATGCTCTAACACAAAAATAAAACAATTTTAGTCATCTGTGGAATGGAAAGGACTGAAAAACAAACCGTCCAATCATTTTAACTGACCCATCAAAATGATTGGATGGTGATATGTCTATCAAACTCAACTCCCTCCCCTCTGAATTTACAGTCCAGTACTTTGGGGCCGTGGCTTCAAGGGGAAGTCTGAAGAAAGGGGTTTGGACTTTTGAACTGTGTATTTTCAAAATGTGAACTGCAAAAAAAGATGTCTAAAAACAAGATAAAAACTCTAAATCTGAGGGAAAAGGTCCTGAAAACAAGTGAAACATCTGTCCATGCAGCAAGAGAATTTCACTTGACAAGATGTCTTGGATTGTTAAATCTAGAAATAAGCATGTCTACAGATGTATGAACACTTAAAAAAATTAAAAAAATTAACTCTTAAAACAAGATCAATTATCTAATACTTTTAAATCTAAGTTTTTATATCTTGGTAAGAACCAAATAATTTGCAGTGTAGCTCGCTTAACACCAGAAGTCCCAGCATTTTTCTGTCTACCTAGAAGGCCCAGAGAGGGGTCATTTGACCCGACGGCCTTTCCGGGCCGCGAAGGCAACACACCTCACGGTACCGGCATTCTCAGGGTCCCCGCAGGCTAATAATTTTAATCAGGTGCGTCGGACCAGGGACAAAGCCTTTTCCGGTGAAAGAAGTGTCTCTCCGCGGAACAAAAATGCAGAGATTCAGCACTCGACAGGCATT
>JAQQZY010000002.1:35556638-35567015 GCA_030068375.1 Ostorhinchus rueppellii | reverse complement strand
CCAGAGTACCCGGAGAAAACCCATGCAGACACGGGGAGAACATGCAAACTCCACACAGAAAGGTCCCACCAGTGACTAGAGCGGGAATCGAACCCAGGTCCTTCTTGTTGTGAGGCACAAGTGCTAACCACTGCACCACCGTGTCACCACCTTATTATTATTATTATTATTATTATTATTATTATTATTAATATTATTATTATTAATATTTATTTATTTATTTATTTTATTCTATTTTATTTTATTTTATTATTTATTTATTTTTAGGACTTTTTTGTTCTGGAATTCCTAATGTTTCAGTAATTTTGGAGCATTTTTAGGCTCCTCCCATGACATTTTTTTTCATTTTGTTAGACATGCCAGAGTAGAAAATAAAAGAAAACCACTCTACTTTGTCATATGTTGTCATATTTGGATCTATTTTTATGACCAGTACTTTTTGTTTGGTTTATTATATTGGGTCAAAATCACCCGGCAATAGCGATGGTGTTACTTTTTTTTAATTTTTTTTTTATAGCAAAACTGTTCTAGAGTTAAAAGACTAATTAAAGCCAGTTTGTTAAAGAAACATAATGAAATATGTTAGTTATGTTTGTCATATCATTGTCAGTTTTGTTGTTGTGAATAGTATGAACTGAATGGAACTAAAATGGTATGTGACTGTCTGTGTTGGCCGGCAGCTATTTTATTTTATTTTCATTTATTTCATTTATTTATTTTTTATTATGTATATGTATGTTTTGTTGTTGTTTTTTTAAGATGTTCTTTGTGAATAGATTTCTGGGGATAAAGGGTCAGATAAAATCAGACTAGTCTTCTTTCTGCTCCTTTTCATTCTAGTACAGAGAACGTTTGTATTTCTATTAAATTGTTCTTTATTGTACAATGAATGGAATAAAAAAAGAAAAGAAATGAAATGTCGTGGAGCTTCTTATGATAAATACACAGAATCAGGTCAGAGATCCAGCAGAGTTCAAGCCCAAAGTGTTTATTCGTTCACAAAATAAACACTGAGCTGGAATCTGCAGACAGCTGACTTTTTTACTCTGGGAGAACACTTTTATTTGCTCAAAAATAGGTTGGGTTTAAGCTACAGACCACACCCCTTTTGACCATATTTAGAGCATCGTTCTAAACATTTCACTGGGATCTGTGTTGACTGGACAGTATTTATACATATGCAACCATTTCCAGGTATTACTTTATCATATATGAATGTGTAACTTCTTCCTAGAATATGTAAATTATTTCCCAGAATGTCCAAATTTTCCACTCACATGTCCTTTTTTTTTACCACCACATTCCACTGACAGATGTTTTGCTTAATTCAAGAGGATTAAAATAAATGAATAAATAAATAAATCTGCCAATGAAACTATGGATTTTTCCTGCTGAAATATGATTTTCCAGATCCATTGTTTAAAAATCAGTTCTTCTGTCTCATTGAAAAGTTCTTCTTCAGGTGATTCTGTCTTATTTTAAGCGTAATTAGATATTTGGACTAGAAATGAGAAAAATGCAAGTGGTAAGATTTAGACTTTTGCAGTGTCAATGAATTCTTCTTTCTATTTAACTTTTCTTAAGGATTTATCTCCATTCATTATTGTATTATTTGGGGAAAAAATCATGTATTTTCTATATTTGCTTCAGTAAAGTATATAATGCAAATGTTATTTATACAATTAGCCACTTACTAGTCACTTTACACTGCCATATTTTTTACACCATATATAGAATCTGCACTTTTATTTATATTCACATGTCATTTCTCATTATTGTGTTTTTCCTCATTATTGTTATTATTATTATGATCTTTTTTATGATTTTTTTTAATTGTGTTGTTTATTTTTCTCACTTTTTCTGCTTTGCTGCTGCTGTAACAAGTAAATTTCCCCATTCGTGGGATCAATAAAGTTCTATCTAATCTAATCTAATCTAATCTAATCTAATCTAATCTAATCTAATCTAATCTAATCTAACGGTGAGGGTTATTATATCAGAAACAGAGAAAACTGAAGAACAAGTGATGTTTTCATGAAAATATTTAATTAACTGAACTTAAACTCAGTGTGTCCATCCACTGTCATTGATCCAACTCTATGGGTTTTACTGGTGATTCAGTCTTACACAGAGATGATGGTGTTTCCATGGTAACTACAGAGGCTCTGAACATCCAAATGGGTCATATCTGATGACCATGAAAAGATGACAAACTGTATTTTACACTAATTATTTCCATGTGTTGATAGAATTAATGGATCAGCAGGTGTTAAACAGTTTAACATCAGTTGCTGGTTTTGTTTGATGGTGAATGTTTGGGTTTTGATGGTTAAAGACAGTGTCTTCGTAAAAAAGAGTGGATGTTAAAAGGTCACCCACCTGTTTTAAGGCTGCAGTTACTCCTCAGACCAGATGAGGGCGACACACCAGTCAGATCTGCTCCGTTCAGCAGCACCAGCAGCATCACCCACTCACACACTGACACTGCAGGGGACACAAAGACGGAGGGAAAGAAAGAAAAGAAGGAAAAAAAAAAGAACCGGTGGGCTGCGGCACACGAATCCCTTTAAGCTCATCTTAAAATGTTTTATATGAACCCTACGAATGGGATTAGCGCACATGGGATTCAAGGTTTTTCCAGTGTTTGGACACAGGAAGCAGCGTCTCAGCCACATGGCCAGACTACCAACGACAGCTGAGACGGAAGCGCAGCCTCTGCCAACTGTCTGGCTCGTTCTCCAGTAGGCCTGCTTCCCTCAGGCCACTCACAGCCAGTGGAGGAACATTTCCAAGACTGTCAAATATCAGCACACTCCTGCAGTCCCACGTTATTAGCCTAATCCACACACACACACACACACACACACACACACACACACACACACACACTGGAGAAGGGGTGCTGGATTTGCTGTTTTCACACAGACGTCTACTTCTGAGGACACTTATAGAACTCAGCTTGTACACGTGAGCATTCAAGAATCTGAGGGTTTGATGGTCACGTTTAGTAAAAAAAAAAAAAAAAAAAAAAAAGGTTTTACTTGTAAAATAAAAATCTTATTTTGTCATCCACACTGAATGCCGAGAGAATTTAAGATGAGAATAGATGAGATGATACTAGATTATTTTAGATGAGAATAGAGTAGAATAGATGACATTAGATTAGATTATTTTAGATTAGACTAGATTAGATGAGTATTGATTAGATTGGATTAAATTAAATTAGAATCGAGTAGATCAGATTATTTTAGATTGGGTTAGATTAGGTCAGATTAGATTACATTATTTTACATATTTTAGACTAGATTAGATTAGGTTAGACTTTTTTGAATTCCACCACAGGGAAATTCAGCCGTCAAAGCAGCAACAGAATAAAGTGCAAGAAAAAAAAGTGCACATACATAAGGTTAGCGCAAAAGCAAACACTGTAAAATAAAATAATAATAATAATAGCAATAAAAAACTTTACAGATTATAACCATATTAACATCAGAGCGGAGATTAGAAAACATCAGACGGTGCAGATGGGACACAAACAGGATGGAGTTACACTATTATGTTGTACAGTCACACAGGGATGATGAATATATATATTAAAAAATAATGATAATTTAACTAGAAAATCATAATAAACAAAACAATATGGCTTTTAACCCATAAAGACCCAAACAGTCAAAAGCATCTACTGATCGAAACTGTTTAACAGCTGCTGATCCATTAATCCCATCAATACATGGAAATAACTGGTGTCAAATACAGTTTTTCATCTTTTCATGGTCATCAGATACGACCATATTTGGATGTTCAAAGGCTCCGTAATTACCATGGAAACACCGTCATCTTCTACAACATTGATTGACCAGTAAAACCCAACGTGAGTGGACGGACACAGTGAAATGATGTTTAGTAAATGATATATTTGACTGAAAAAAATCTGTGTTTTTTCATATATTAACCCTCAACTTTAATCTGAGCTTTAACAAACATTTACATGATGAGTGAATTAAATATAGGAAAATACATGGGGTTCACTTGTGTTTATTTGATAGGGACCATACATATTCATGAACATTGCTCTATAGAAAAAAAAAAAAAACAAACGCCCATGTAAATATGCCAGAATTAATAAAAATAACAACTTTTCATCCGCAGTTCTGAGGCAGGAGACAGAACAAAACATAAAAACAGCCAACATTAGAACATCACTAATTCACCAAAGACTTAAAAAGAAGAGAAAAAAAAAGAATGTAATGTAGACATAGACATCGTTAAAAACAAAACAAAATAAAACAAAAACAGATGGACATCAGATGATCACAGGGGCTTTAGCCCATACATTCACCTCTAATACTTCAAACACAGAGCATACTAGTATAATAAATGCTGATAAACCATTTAAGAAAGATTAAAAGTAGAGAAATATTCCTTTGGGAACTGCAGCAGAAGTAGCACTGGGTCTTTGTGAGTTAAAACCCTTCCATGTATTAATTATGAGAACCTTAATCACATTTTTTTTCCTGAGTTTTTATTCCCCAAAAAACAATGCGATTGAATGTTTTTTATGAATCTGTTTTTCGTAGAGTTGCAAAAATGTCCACTCAGCTGAAGCAAAGAAACATGTATTTACCGATAAACTGTGCGAAAACTATGTTTTAATGCAGCTAGTCTGATGTTTTCTCACATTGTAACGCACTCTGATACTAGTCACGACTCCCTTCATGTAGATAATATGCAAAAAGAAAAAAAAGTTAAAAAAAAAAAAAAACAACAACTTTAAATTAACAATTAGTAACTGATTTCCGCTCAAACATGTTAGTGCAGATCAGGTTTATGAAGAACAGCAAAGTTACACTAATGGTATGAATGTCAGTGTATTATGGGATGGTGCGTAAGTGTCCACTGTGTTGGCTGATACGGAACTAAAACAACACAATGCATGAATATATAAGAGAACACACTGTAAAAAGTAAAACAATTAACTAAAAATTTTTTATTCAATAGGTCACACATAAAAAAAAATAATAATTAGTTGAATGAACCAAATTAAATTACATTCAATTACATTCAATAAAATTTAATTTGGTTTCCTTTAAACTAATTATTTTATGTGTGACCTTTTGAAGAATTTTTTTTTTAAAGTTGATTCAATGTTTTACTTTTTACAGTGCAGCTGTAGAATAACTGTCCACTGGAGCGGCCGGTATGCATGAAAGGGTTAAACTGTTCAGTTAATGATATATTCTTGCTGGAAAAGTCTCTTTTCCTTCAGATTTCTATGTTTTAATGTAATCACCTTTGAGTTTTTGTGAACATCTAAATAAAATATTAGAAAATACATGATTTACAGTGAAATATGCACAGTCCAGATGATAATTTAGGGGAAAAAAGGTGATTTATCTGTTAAGAAAAGTTAAAAAGAGAGAAAAATTCAGTAAACACCAGGTCTTTATGTGATGAAAATGAAACGTAAAAGAGAACGAGCATAAACTATAAATTACTATTATGAAGTGCAATATATGTTTACATAAATGTGGAATGTATGAGTTTTTGTGCTAAAATGCCAGAGATGAACAGTGTGATTAATGTGTGATTGATATGAATCAATCAATCGAGGGTGCAGGTTTTTGTTTGTTTCTTTTTTTTTAAGTGAGGAATGAAGCTGCTGGATTCAGCTGAATGAGAAATAATTAAGACTGAATGCTCTATCAAAACATGAGAACTTACACTGAGAAGGGTTCCTAATTACCAGTTGGCTTTGTGCAGTGGATAGCAGCGCAACAAAGGGACACGTCTGCACAAGTCACTGTTGTAGCGCGTAAAGGCATTACACTTCGCCTAATGTGCATAATTCCACTATTGTCTGTTGGAAACATGCAGCGAAAACACAGAGCGGCTGATTCAGGAAACAAATAGCACCTGTTTGTGTGGAAAAGCGTCAGTGCAGTGGGATAAAATGTGTTTTAGGAGCGTTTTTTTAAATCAAATATAATACATTTAATGAATCATGCAGCTCGGGGGTTTGATTTTCTTACATAAAAATGACATTTTTGAAGAGCTGATATGAAATAAGACACTTTTTATTCAATTTAAGCAGAGAATGTATCATGTTTATATGTTTCTTATATCCATATTCTATAAAGCACTGAGGTATTATCTGCTGAATATGCAGTAAATGCTCCCTATATGAGACAAACACCACATTAAATATTATAAACAATAAAAATTTGTATGCATTTTCTTACATAGAAATAATACTTTTAATACACTGAGCATGTGCAGTGGGATAAAATGTGTTTTAGGAGCATTTTTTAATCAAAAATATAATGCATTTAATGAGTCGTGCAACTCAAGGGTTCGATTTTCTTACATAAAAATAACACTTTTGAAGAGATGATGTGAAATAAAGACACTTTTTATTCACTTTAAGCAGTGAATGTACCATGTTTATATGTTTCTTATATCCATATTCTATACTGCACAGGTATTATCTGCTGAATATGCAATAAATGCTCCCTATTTGAGACAAACACCACATTAAATATTATAAACAATACCTTTTTGATGCATTTTCTTACAGAGAAATAATACTTTTAACCCCTTAACACCTGAATTAATTTCAACTTGTGGGGAAAAAAATTAACTTGTGTTTTTTTCTTTTAAGCAGATAGTATTTTGGTTGCATTTTGGAGTGTGTGTGTGTGTGTGTGTGTGGGGTGGGGGTGTGAATTTGTGACAATAGGCATCAAGGGGTTAATACACTGAGCATGTGCAGTGGGATAAAATGTGTTTTAGGAGCTTTTTTTTTAATCAAATATAATACATTTAATGAGTCGTTCAGCTGAAGGGTTTGATTTTATTACATAAAAATAACATTTTTGAGGAGATGATGTAAAATAAGACACTTTTTATTCACTTTTCTTAGAGAATGTACTTATATGTTTCTTAGATCCATATTCTATACAGCACTGAGGTATTTATCTGCTAAATATGCAATAAATGCTCCCTATATGAGACAAACACCACATTAAATACACATTATATACAGTTCGACTTCCTTTTGTGCATTAATTTATTACATAAAAGTAACACTGGTGAGCATTTGATACACTGAGTACTTTATATTTTCCTTAAACCGCAGCGTTTTCATGTTAGCGTGTTTGACAGGTTGAGCTTGCGAGGTGTTCTGGTTCAGCGCGCCACATTTCCCAGCATTCTTTGCCCAATTATTTGTGCCTGAATGAACCATAACTTGACAGCACATTAACATATAAGCATATCAACACTTTTAAGGCACATTCTCAGCAAATGAGTTTAAATGAATGTTTCCTGTGTTTAATACAGGAGCTTGTGCTTCGATACATCACATTTGTGTAAAAAAACAAACAACATATTACTCAGCATTTTTCATATTCTTACATAGTATATTTTATGAATTATGTAACTTGGATTTTAAATGTTCTAACAGTGCCTTTTAATTGCCCTGGAACACCAGCGTAGCATATATTTACACCTTTTCTGTTCAGACTGAGGTGAACTTCATTCATCCTCTGAGGGTATTTCACGTGTCCTCTGCTTCAGATAAAATAAAACAAGCATTTAATGCATTATTTACAGTTTAACAGTCATCGTCATAGGTCGAATCAAAGCAGGTGTCCGGTTCAAGTGTTCAGTCCGTCATCCACTAAAGTGTTGCACACCTATGTTTCGAGGGCTTTTAGCTCCAGTTAAGCGCCGTTGATGCGTTTCGAGGAGCGCTCCAGATCTCTCTGCGTTCTTTTTCCAATTATTTGTGATTGAACTAGGCTTAACTTGACAGTGCATTAACATAATAACAGCGTATCAACACACACACTGCTCATTCTGCACCGAACACCATTAGAAAATGTGCTGGAAATGAGTCTTTTTAATGCTTTTCTTTGATGAAATGCTATCGGAGGCGTATTATGAAAATGTTCAAGAGCAAAGACACGAACTTGAGATCAAATCATACAACATTTACTGTTATTTGTGAGCACTTTAGGCTTTAAAATCTAATATATTTAAGGAATCGCGTGACTTTTAAGGACTCTGACCCTTTTTGCTTACACTGTAAAAAGTAAAACATTGAATCGACTTAAAAAATTATCTGAATGAACCAAATGAAATGATATTAAATGCCCTTTAATTTGGTTCATGCAACTAATTTTTTTATGTGACCTACTGAAGAAACATTTTTAAGAAGATTCAATGTTTTATTTTTTACAGTGTACCTTTAACGTCTGGATAATACATATTCATATGTCTTTTGTCTCCATTTAATCACTTTTTAACAGTATTTGAGCAGTAACGGTCCAATGCTCTGATCTTTTCTGCTTTTTTTTCCAGTTATTCGATTGAACTGAGTGGAACCTGCTGGTGCATTAACGTAAAAGCAGAGCAAACACATTTAATGCATGTTCGGCATCAATTAGCAAATGTTCTGGGAAAAAGACTCCTTCCTGTATCTGTGGAACTGTGAATTTAATACCAAGAGGAGACAATAAATGAACTCAGAACGTGGTTTAAATAAATGTTTAGGCCATCACATGAACCTGAGCATGGAGGAACAGATGCATCTGCTCCAAATGTGCAGTGTTGGTTTAATCCAGGGGCTCAAAGTCATGTTAGTTCAGGTTCCACATCCTCCTAATATGATCTGAGGTGGTAGATTATTCATCCTCTATCCCCGCTTTATCATCACTAGGGTCACGGGGGTCACATGGAGCCTATCCCAGCTGCTGAAGGGCGAAGGTGGGGTACACCCTGGACAAGTCACCAGTTCATCACAGGGCTGACATATAAAATATAAGTACATACATTTTTCTGTGTTTTAGTGAAAAAAGTGAAATTACATGATGAAAAACTTAACGTTTACAATTAATTCTTTAAAAAAATGTGAATAAAATGAAGAACTTTGAAGTCTCTTAAGCAAAATAAGTACAATATTATTTATATTTTACCTGTTTCTAAATATTTTGTGTATTTGTAGATCCACTGGGATCTGTACGTTGTCGTGCACATTTATAAATGATAAACTGAGACAGAATATTGTTAAAATTGCACTTATTTTTTTAACAAAATTCAATAAAAATTGTACTAATTTTTAACAATATTCTGCCTCAGTTTATCATTTATAAATGTGCACGACAACGTACAGATCACAGTGGATCTACAAATACACAAAATATTTAGTAACAGATAAATATTGATAAAATTGCACTTATATTTTTGAGAAATTTCTTTTTTTTCAAAGTCCTTCATTTTATTCACATTTTTTTTAAAGGATAGTTTGTAAATGTTAAGTTTTTCACCATGTAATTTCACTTTTTTCCCTATAAAACAGAGACTTATTTTTCTTGAGAAATTTCAGGTTATTCACATTTCATCGTTAAAGGATAGTTTGCAAATTTAAGCATTTTCATGTAATTTCACTTTTTTTTACTCTAATATATTTACAGTTGTTCATGTTTGTTCAGGTTATTCCTTTTTTGTGAGAGAATAGCATGAAAATATAAAAACTTTCATGTAATTTTGCTTTTTTTTTTTACACTAAAACAGAAGACTGTGTGAATTTTCATTATGTAGAAGTTATGATAATATTTTACTGGTTCTGATCCACTTGGGCTGAACGTGGCACAGAAACTAAAATGACTTTAATGTGCTTGATTATTATATTCTTCTTCTTATATTATATTATAATATTTGAAGTGTAATATTTGCTTTTCACACATTCATCCCAGGGGTCTCATGTTTAACCCTAACCCTAATCCAACATGTAAGAAGTATCGCAAAGGAGGGTTTTCTGAAACTTACAGCCACACATGAGTACGAATCTTAATAGGAACTAGTTCATTCCCAGGTTTTTGTGATGATTTACAGAGTTTGAACAGTATTTAATGAGTGCACTATTCCACAGGGTTCATCCCACCTGACCCCACCCACAGCCCAAACCCCTCCCTTACAAACAATACAAAGTAAATAATAACAATAATAATAACAATAATAATAATAATAATAATAATAATAATAATAATAATAAGAAGAAGAATAAGAATAAGAATAAGAATAATAATAATAAAAAACATGTACACCCATCAGCAGAATTCGGGCTGGTTGCTGCTGAAATCCACACTGTCCATCTTCCCTTTCTCCACCCTGCTTTTGTGTGTGCGTCATTTGGCTCCACCACCTGTTGCAAGAGGAAACCTGAGGTGAGGCTTCCGGTGAGGCCACGCACTGTCAGGTTTCAGGTCCGACTCCCATGGGTGTCATCTGCATGGAAAAGGAAGGATAGATAGATAGATAGATAGATAGATAGATAGATAGATAGATAGATAGATAGATAGATAGATAGATAGA
>JAQQZY010000002.1:35279709-35292016 GCA_030068375.1 Ostorhinchus rueppellii | reverse complement strand
GCCTTGGTCTTAGTGTCTGAGAACAGACAAGGCAAGATAAGATGCAGCGTGTGTTTTATGCTACACATCCCTGTGTTCCCCATTTCTATATCTATACACATTTACCTCCTCTGCTGCGACACACACTTACTCCCCTTAGGGCGCATGTTAACACACACACAGGGAGGGGGTGGGGGGATGATTTCCACAAATGTCCCCTGTGTTTTTGGTGGCATTAATATTGCAGCACACACAGTTGGATGTAGCTTATCTTTTAATCATGATTTATTTCTCTTCACCTGATACAGGCCTTTCGTGGTCACATGGCATTACAATGCACAGCTGTTTGCACAAAAACAAGTGCTGGCGCCCGCATATACAGGCAGCACTTCAACTGAAACACACACACACGGCACACACACACTCCGCCTCGCTCAGGAAATGTTGTATTTAAGTAATGCATAAAACATGATGTTTAGGCCACCAGAGGCAGACTCTCAGAGGACACTTTTAGGAGTTTTACTGCTTTGTATAGTTTAGTCTGAAACACAGACGGAAAGAAAGTCACAGAATAACTGAAAACGAAAAAAGGGCCTTTTTTATTTTTTTTAAATAAGGCATCAAATGACCACTAAAATTTCCATATTCCAGCAGAATCCTAGAGTCTAATATTTAATAGCTGATATGTAAATAGAAGGTTTTCTAAATGTCTGTCAGTTTGCTCTGTGCTCGGAGCAGGTTGTCTGTTAACATTAATTCCACGTCCAAGTTAATGACTGCCTCGGTTGTTTACTGTCATGATAAATTTATCTCTACATAAAGCACTGGGGTTATTTTATTTTTTTATTTTTATTTTTTTATTCATTTTTCTTCCAAAATCCTCATGGTTGCTCCTCTATTCTTCAGTTCTTCTCTTGTTTTCCACTGTGTAACACCAGCTTCTACTGAACAAATATTAGTAAATCAAGAATAAACCAAGAATAAACTGAAACACAAACCCAGTGAACACAAAGCCACTGGGAGCAGCAACAGAAACAAGGTCACTGGCCTGGTTCACTGCTTCTTTTTAAACTATATTTAAATCATATCCACACATTATCATCTAAGTAATGGTAAATTCTTTATTGTGTTGTGTTTTTATTATATTGTTTCAGTTACTTATTACTTGACTGTTTTCTTGTATATTTGATTTATTTGATTTGTTAATTAAACTAATGCAGGGAAGCACTTGCACTGTTATATTTAATTTGTATTTACTTGTTTATGTATTTGTTATTTCATTAATTTGTGCAAATAAATAAATACAATAAAAATTGGCATGTTGGTGTTGAATTTGTTACAAATTAATAATATATCAGCATTTGGAGACATTCTTTAATTGATATCAGCCTATTATTTAAACATTCCTTTCTGTTGCTTTTACACTGATCGTATCAGCTCAGTTTGCCTCGATTTTACCCCTTTTAGTTTTGGTACCAGTGCCACGTAAAAACCACCTCAGTGTGACTCGTCCTCATTATCAGATCTCAGCTCAGATAGTAGGCTAACGATACTGGATTAAATTTACCGCTTTACTGTTTTATGAAGCTTTAGAGTGTGTTATTAAGCTAGCGCTTAGCCTTAGCTGATGTTTGACCCCTCAAAATCCCACAGCTCCGCCTCTTGTGTCCAAATACGGTAATTTCTCGCTCTGAAAAACAAACAAACAATATGACCACCACCAACTCACAAACTCATGGTTTCAGTGGGTTCCTCTGTCTGCTAATTATATACAACATACAGGTCACATAAGTGTACACATCTACAAAGATAAGGTCCTTTTAGGTACTTTAATGATCACATATTGCATATTATGGGAAAAAAATAGATAACGGTATGATGGCATAAGTGATATTTTTGAGAACACAAGAACATTTTTGAAGATCAGTGGTGAAGAATCATTTTTTTTTTTAAACAAATAAATACATTTTAAAGATAAATAAATAATAATTCTAGCCAACAAGTTTTTTTTCTCCAGTGGATATTGTACACTTGTCATGAAACAGCCTTTTTTTTTTTAACCACCAGATCTGAAGGCTAATAAGCTCTTATTACATCAACTCTATCCAATAGTTGACGTGATGGCTGATTCCTGCAGTTCATTAGGAAAGAACTCCGTGCGAGTCTTACAAAACATGGGGATTAAATTCGATTCTACTGGTATAAATGACCTTGATTTGAACATGAAGTGTTATATTAAGCTGCAGGCTTTCTGAGAGGGGATGTACAGGATATAAAAACAGATGCACAGATGGGCGATGGAATATAGAACGAACATGACAGATCTCTAGTGTGGTTCTTCCTCAGATAATCTCCTAAACTCCAATGTGCAGTCAAACCATATCGAGGCGCTAAGCGTGCCTTAATGGTGAGCCATCCTACTCAGGGGATGTTGGTCATGCTGCATATGGAAAAGCCTTTAAACTGGCCCTAATAATGGAGATAAAAGCAGGATAATTCCACATATCCTGGATTACCAACATACTTGAAACGATTTCTTGAGCCACTAGGGGCCTTTGGGATTATTTCTGTTCTCAGGGCACATCTTTAGTTCACAAATGGATGACATGAGCTAAATTAGACCCATTATACCGTGCACTACTTTGTGGCTTTTTATTAAGTGCCAATAAATACACGTTATGACAAGACCAAAACTGTGGGCAGCATTTACATCAAGTGCCTAATGCCTGAGGGATTGTTGTGGAGCAGATGATCTGCAGAGAACAGCTGCATTCATCATTTACTTATGTAAAACAGTGAGCGAACTGGGAGCTGGAATCCGGAGTGAGACAACGAGCAGTATGTCAGCATCATCATTGCATATGCCAGTATACACCGAAGCAACCGAGTGTTAAGGCTCAGTCAACCACTTATGACGCATGATGTATAGCCATAATAAGATGTTAAACTCCCCTTATGTTAGAGTAAAACCACCACACAAACACTCGCCCTAGGCAGTAGAGCATCAGAAAAAATGAAAACCCTATGCAAAGCTCTGCCGGTGCAATGATGAAACTGTCAAAACAAAACTGGTTTACTAAAAAGCAGGAAATGTCCCCACTTCATACGACCTTTGGAGGAACTCAGTGGATTTACACTGCAGGAATCATGGTCTAAATTTAGTTCTGGGGACGTAATTTTACAGTTGATATTAGAATTAATCGGATTCTCAATTCTCCTTTGATTGCTTGTTTTACTGCACGGTTCATTAGCTGCTATGAGTGAAATAGTGCTGAAATATGTGCTAATGGTAATGAACACATTGCATCTGAAACATTCAGAGGGAAAAACACACACAAAAGCAAATGGCCTCCTTCACCAGATTAGAGGAGTCTGTAGAAATAAGGAAAACTGTATCCGAAGTGGAAAATGACACCATCGCAAAGTGGCATCAGTTAAATAACAGCTCAAACCTCTAACTCTGTGGTTGCTAATCTGGGGTGAGGGTGGCCCTCAGGGGGACGCCAGAGCTCCCAGGGGTGTTTGCTCTGAGGTTAAAAGTACTATTTGTGGATATTAAAAGTTTGATATTTAGCTTTTTTTAAAGGAATTCTTTGTTTTAAACCATGTCCCTGTGCTCTCCATAAACTGTAAATGCTCTGCTTGGCTCTGAATTCTTCATTCATTCAACTCCACAGGTCCATGTTCAACCCTATTTCTGACTAATGACACCAGAAAGGTGGTTTGGAGCACTGGCCCTTTAAATGCACATGAGCCACTTCAGGCCCCGCCCCCTCCAGGATGTTGGCTGTGCTGCTCTGTCCCATTCAACCAACAACTGAACAGTTGAGGTAATCGTCTCCAAGTTTGGACATATTTTCTTTTTTTTCCGCAACTGCTGCTGACGACAAACAGTCATGTCGTACTCTGAGAAATATTCGTCGGAAGTTTTGACCTTATATGTGCAAATGTCATAAAATAACTAATTATATGCATAGCAAATTAAGCATGAATTTAAACAGGTTGTAGAAATCCACTGGATTTTTACCCAAATGAATGTAAAGATAGTTGATCAGAAGTTGGAGGGTTCAAATTCCAATTTTCCGAACTATTAGAATACAAATACACAAAGAAATGAAGCGCAGACTTAGAACAGGAGGTTTAGATAAATATGACCCATTTAAGGGCCAGAGTGCAAATGTAACGCATGTATCTGACACTTAGCTACAAAATAATAACCTGCTCAAGATTAAAGCAGTATTTTGAGCTTCCACCAATGCTCAAAGTTACAGAGGAATCATTTATTAACAGCCTTAACCCATATGGACCCACTGGGACATTTGTGTCACTTCCAAAATGAATGTTTCTCTATATTTAACCATCCTTAAGTGCTTTATCACCATTTATTGGAATGTTGTCTTCTGTACATTGGGTTTTTCTTTCAGTGAAAATCAGGTGTTTTTCAACATTTAATTTATTAATCCTGTAGATATTCATAAAAGCTCAGAGAAAAGAAGAATGTTTGGGTCTTTAAGAGTTAAGAAAATTAGTAGTTACAATTGTTTATCCAGTTCTCTGTCGAGCCACAGTTATTGACAAAATTATGTTTTGTGACATCACAACAACTTTAACCATTGGTCACCAAAAAGCTTGTTCATCCTTATATACAGTTGATCTTTTGGGCCAAATTTGGAATTAGGTTCATATTCATGTGTTATGAATATACAATATGATAATATACATTATGTAATATAACATAACATGATATAATATGAAATTATGCAATATGATACTATATGACATAATGTGATACTATACGATATGATATGATACTATGTGATATGATACTTTTACTAATTAGTGTTGCCACCTGTCCCGGTTTCACCGAGGTTGTCCTTCTTTTTAGTTGTCTGTCCTGAAAATTTTCTAAATTCTCCTGGGACACAGAATGTCCCGTTTTTTTTGACAGTGTCAATGCGAGGACTAAACCAAGGGTTAGCAACATGCAGCATGCCGGTTCAAGTCCATGTCTGTAGCAGAGCCACTCTGTTGTGAGTGCATGTGCACTGTCGCACGGATGTGACACACTTCACCCATGGCTCTTAAAGGCACAGTGACACACCCAGAACAACTGAAGTGAATATTAAGTCCATAACATAGCCTGTCTCATATCAATTCAACTGATGCTTGATATCGAAGCGCATTTGAGAGAGGAGGTTGAAATTCTTCCAGAATAAAAGTAGTGGAATTTTACCACGTGTGAGACACTGACAAAGACAAATCTACTCAAAATGCTGGTTCCCTGAAATTTCCAAGATACAGTCCTGGGTAAAAATGTAAAATTTTAGATTTAACGACAAAGTGGGTTTAACTCAAAAGGAATACTTGTCTCAGAGTTACCAGACCTACTTCAAAACACTGTCTGCACATGACAATACATTCACTTTACAGGATCTACCTAGTGGAAGACTTTTAAATCTATTGGATAAATGTACAGAAACCAATGTACAGGGTGTCCCAAAAATATACCCTTTAGCAGCTGATAACTAAATTATTCATGAATTTTTTGCATATTAAACCCATTGAAGTCAATGATGGCAGCCAAACTAAACTTTGAAGAAAAGAAATTCATTGTAAAATGCTAATGTAAGGATGAAAATGCCATTGAAGTGCAAAGAGAGTTTAGGAGGGAGTTTCAAAAAGAACCACCAACAAGAGTTACCATCACTGGAGTTAGAGATAAGTTTGAAGCTGATGGAACTGTTCAGAACCTCCACAAGAAGCATCCCGGAAGACCATGGACATCAACAAGCCCCACAAAGGAAGAAAGACGACTGGAAACGTTTGAGCCAAGTCCAAGAAAGTCTGTTCGGAAAACTTGTCGTAAGGTAGGGATTTCAAAACCATCTGTCCATCGCATTATGAAACATTGTCAATGGAAAAGTTACGTTCCAAGATAAGTTCATGCTCTTACTGATGATGATCCAGACTGAAGAGTGCAGTATTGTGGGTGGTATATAGGGCGATGTATCAAAAATGCAGTCTTTCCAACAAAGATTGTGTGGAGTGACAAGGCCACATTCAGATGAAATGGTTCCATTAACCACCATAACTGCACCCATTGGGGACCTCAGAACCCAAATGTCGTGGTCGACTGCCATGTTAATTTACCAGGAATAGTTTACAACTATTTAAAGTCTGTAAACATTTTTGGGACACCCTGTATATGTGCAACAACACTGCATCATATACCTTCAAAACATCAGCAAATCAGGACTTCTGTCATTTTTGTAATGTTATTAAAATATGTAACATTGAACACATTTAACCTCTGAGGCACATAAAAAAAAAAAAGGTAGACCAGTGTAATCAGTGCATACAATCTGCAAAAGACAATTCCGTCGCATCGGTCAGATGTCTAAGGGACATTTTGGTTCATGCAGGTGAGTTGTGGCAGAGTCCTGCATGGTTCTGATTTTAACAAACCACAACCGCCCATACCCGTCATATTTACACCTGCATCCGACCAGTTTTCTGACAGAATTAAAATAAAATTCTGCACCCGAACCGACCCACTATAAATAAACACGATATCGGAACCGAACTGGAATAAAAATCAGTCAGATAGCCAAAATTAAATGCAAACATTTATTGCTACAACAATCAAACAATATTGATATCGAATATGATAATATCGAACATGTGCAACTTCAGTTGAAGGCGGAGCCAAATGAAAACGTTGCTCAACACAGAGTCTGATGCACATGATGTTTTGTAGCCTAATGTAAAACGCAAATTAGACCCGCGTTCTCCTGCGTCCGACCCAAACTGAACCCGTATCCGACCCAGCACCAAACGTTTCACCCGTTTCATTAAAATTTGCGGTTCCTGCAGGACTCTGGGCTGTGGTACGTTGTGTTATCAATATGTCCAGGTTTTTTCTCAGATACAGGTGCAACCCTAGATACAATACATGTAATACAATATGATATATGATATGATCAGTCTGAGTATTTATTTTGCTTTTAGAAAACTGTCCTGATGCACCGATGTCCTCTTTATCTGAAACAAACCATTATGAGAAGCAGTAAGAAAGGAGTCACCGGAGTGTTGTGTGAAGTCTTGAGAAATGGAGTTTTATTGACTTCAATTTGTACAGTTTTACTTATTACCGCATCAACATTTGGTTTGACTGTGTTGGCCTTTTGGATGTTCTAAACAATTTTTCCTGAGCCTAAAAATCAATACAAACACTCCTTTAGCTGTAGCTTTAGAGCAGCATAAAAGACGAGTTTTCAGACACTGTAAATGTTCAGGAGTCACTAAAACACAAACCGGGTCCTGGAAAAGGTTATCGCACCTGCTGTGTGTGAATGAAAATAAGTCTGTCCTTTTTTTGTGTGTGTGTGTGTGTACTATTATGTCTTTTTCTCGTGTCTGTCGGTCTTTTCTGTCCCACTGAATTTAGTCTCTCCCTGTTCTGTAACTTTCAAACTCACTCCTGTTTTTATCACAGGATCTCACTTTCCTTTCCCAGACTTCACTCTCTTTTTCTGCTTGTCTGTCAGTTTATATCTCGATCTACCTCATTCTGTCTTGCAGCTCCTGCCCATATTACTCTATTTTTTTCCTATTGAGTCTCACTGCAAAAAAGAAGAGAAAATAAAAAAAACCTCCAGGCTCTGACAGTTTCACGTTCTAAAAAAAACCTATATCGAACAGTTTATGTTCATCTTACTATATGGGGGGAAATGGTATAAATACTGCATGTTTTGATCAAACACATTCCCTCAGGATGTAGCATTTACATCAATATATTTAGTCAGTCATACTCCAGTAGCACATTCAGAGTTTACGGTTGCTATCCGTTCACTTTAGGTCAAAATAATTCAGTTCATCTCAGTTCACTGGCTGCGTTATTGTTATTATGAAACTGTGCTCATATACTGTCAGTGCACAATGAATTTCATTCACTCCTGAACAATTGCTATCAATTATGGGCAGATTATCTACATACAGTTTTATTCTCCTTTTTGTACAGCTGCCCTTTTCTCCTCATTTACACTTGTAATTACATTCCCCACCCAGAGTTGCTCTCTTGTATTAAATGTTCAAGTTGGTAAGTGATTATAGTGAAAGTAAAGCAAATTGACTTTTAAATGTTGAGACTTTCCCATTTTGAGATACTGCTGAGGCCAGCATGCATCCCATATTACAGGTGGATTCATTTTGCGTCGTTAAAATGTGTCAAAGAATTTTCAGTGCTGCTCATGTTCAACTACTGCAGTATATTTAAGACGTCGTTATATAATTTTACACAGCACTATTGTGGGACTATTTCACCTTTATTCCGGAACAAGTCTGTGTAAACAAAATGGTGGGATCATTCAGTCCGACCTTTATCGCTGCTTTGTAACACCTCTGGAGCCGTGATAAAGGGGGGATCATGATTCTGGAACGCTGAACAAAGGAAAACTTCTTGTTCTGCAACCAAAGTGTGACGTTTTGATGATGGCGACCCCCGGCGCAGGAACGACGGTGGGCGCATATGGAGGCAGAATGCATGCCAGTGCCACCATATGTGCCGGCTGTCTCTTCTGCACTGGGGGGATTTGAAAATGAGCGCTGGTCACCGCCCCTTTGATTCCGGAACACAGGTCAGCTGTGTAAACGTCCAGCCTGTCTCACCTCTGTTATATTTGGCTTGGTGGGTCATGCAGAGGAAAACTAACTAATTAAGTATCGCCGTCCACCTCTGGAACCTGATTGGCCACCTCCTCAGGTGCCAGTTGATTGACAGGTCGCTGCTGTCTTGTTGAAAGATGTGCATTTATTGGAAATGCGAAAGAGAAAGGCAGAATATACATCTTTCAAGTGAGTGGTGTATCGAGAGAACCTACTTGATGGAATATATAAGTCTGAGGTAAGTTTTAAGGTGGTTTCAGAATGAGTCACTGTTTTAAACTACTGGTCACATGACTACGCATTTAGAGAAGAGATAGTGTCACTAATAGTTCAATGGTGTGAGTAGGCTAACGTTATGAAAGGCTAACATTATGAAAGGCTATGTAGATGTTCATATTGCAGACAGTTGTGAGTTATCTTAGTGTTTAACAAAACCAAAGTCCCTCTATCCACAGTACATTATGGTCCAATCCCAGTTCCCCCTTTGCCCTAATCCTTACCCTTCCCTCTTGGCCCTTGCCCTTGGGACTACCCTTTGAAACAGAGCTGCAAGGGATATGGGTTGAAACATTCTCCTGTGAAATGGGACAACACTTCCAGACCTGTTACGGTATCAGTGGTCATCAATGCCGCTGTAAACGGATGCTAAAACTTTGTTTCTGTAAATATTCTCCATGTTGTCAGCAGTTGTAACTGTCTCTGTTCCATGGGCTTTGTTCATCTGTTTACATCTATCAACTATAAACCACAGAAATGCGATCTATAACACACTGAAACGGCATTAGACGGTCAATCAAATAATGAAGTTGTTTATGAAGAAAGTCCTTACATTTGTGTGTTTCTTTCATCACTGCTGCACATTTTGTCTGTGTTTACTTCCATCTGCAAATGATCTGAACACAACTGTGTGAAACTCCTCCTACCCCTTTGTTCATAGTGTGGTCCTGGAAGATCTCCATTTCGAGGCCTATACAGCCCTTCGCCTTAGCCCCTTCCCTCCATCTAATTGAGAATCGGGACAACACAACCCCTTCATGTGAATGCGCAAAATGGAGGGGGATGGGCCAAAGGGTGAAATGGGATTCAGCCTTTAACTAGACGTGGAATGGACACAAATATGGTTTCCTGACATCCTGTGCTTTGGTTTGTTCTTGGCGTGGGGTTTTTAATTCAAGCTGTTTCTGTAGGATTTGAGATGGAAGCGTATACCACAGTTCAACAGGTGGTAAAACAGACATAAGACACAGAGTGAGTCTACTAGTCGGACAGAAATGTCAACAGCTCCTCTTCAGTTCTTTTTGCTCAATTGGACTCGGTCACAGACGGTTACTCAGGTTGGAAACAGCTGATGTACTTCCTCTGATTCATTGCATTCCCAACACATGTCATTTTTCGTGAAGCAGACTTTAAAAACAGCGTGTGTCTTGTCACACTTTTAAGTAAATTCATAAAATCCATAATGTGCCCAGATGGCTGTTTTCAACGTGCTCAGTGCGTTGGTTATTGGCTTTTTCTTTACGTTTCAACACAGAAGTTCCATCAGGCTAAAGTTAATCCACAGTCCAATGCATGAGGGCAGTGTAGCAATGTAACTTTACAACTTTACTATCTGGTCTGAGGATGAAAAGTCGATAATGAGCATACTATAGTGTTTGTGTTTATGTATTCAGCAGAGTCTCAATTATTGATTTAGTGCATCAGAGCAGAGGTCTACTTTGCAATGCAATTTAGAATAGAGAAAATTCCACACCTCAAAATTCAGCTGAATAATCCCTCTAAAAGGGTCCCACCGTGGTTTGGCTTGGACCTGGATCCATTTGCTGTTTTTCACATCTCTACACTCCTTCCACTTTTTTCCTATTTGTCTCAACTTAATCTGTAATCTAAAGGTAAACGCCCCAAAATATAAAGAAAATAAAATGCAAAACACATAAAGATACAAACATCTACCATCGTCCAAAATTACCTACTGATCCAAACTGTTTAATACCTGTTGATCCACTGATCTTATCAATACATATCAGTAATTGGTGTAAAATGCAGTTCGTCATTGTTTTATGGTCATCAGATATGACCATATTTAGACGTTCAGAGGCTCCATTGTTACTCTTCAACATTGATTCACCAGTAAAATCCATGGAGTTGAATCAATGATGGTGGATGGAAACACTTGCTTTGGCCCAATCCCAATTCACCCCTTAGCCCCTCCCCATAGGCACTACCCCTAGAAACGGAACTGTAAGGGGTAGGGGTTGAAACATTCTCCGATGAAATGCGACAACACTTGACCTGATACGTCATCAGTAGTCATCGATGCTACTATTAACAGATGTGAAAACAGATCAAGTGGTTGATCAAATGATCCAGTTGTTTTGAAGAAAGTCCTTACATTTGTGTGTTTCTTTCATCACTGCTGCACGTTTTGTCTGTGTTTACTTCCATCTGCCAATGATTGAACATTATTATGTGAAACTCCTCCTACCCCTTCATTCTTAGTGTGGTTCTGGAAAATCTCCATTTCGAGGCCTATACAGCCCTCCCCCTTAGCCCCTCCCCTCTGTCTAATTGAGAATTGGGACAACACTACCTCCTCACATGTGCACGCAAAATGGAGGGGTAAAGGTAAGGGGGAGGGGCCAAGGGCTTTTATATTCAGTTAATGATATACTTTGCTGAAAAAGTCCTTTTTTTTCTCCCATTTTCTCTATTTCTGACATAATAACCTTTGAGCTTCCGTGAAAATCTACATGATCTGTGAATAAACTATAGGAAAATATATGATTTACACTGAAAAAAGCAAAATACAGAGGATAATATTATAAGTAATGGTGAGAAATCACTAAAGAGAGGTAAAATAATGAGGAAAAAATAATTTAGGAAAAGAAATGGAAGTAACACTGGGTCTTTATGGATGTGTTGTGTAGTTATTAGTGGTGGGCAGATCGGTACTAAGTATCGACACTATTGATGCTATGTTGGCATCAGTATTGCATCGATGCTTGTGCTATGGAATCCATACTCAAGTTTCAGTTTCTCTCTTTCAGTTACATATTGGAATTGTTTTTTTAATTGTCTCACTCAAACTGAACAAAACCCTCAAGTGAAAAAGTAATAGTTTAATTTAAAGCATTTCTCATTTCTCTAATATTTTCACAAGATAGTAAATAAAAACTGTTTTTATTTGTCTATCATCCCTGTCCTGTTTTTCTTTTTTTTTTTTTTTTACTGTGGTCGTTAACTAATTAAGAGAAAAATAACAAAATCACTTAATCATGAAAATAATCATTTCTTTAGTCTTCATTCAAATCTGGATATTCATGGTGCCTACACTTAATGATAATGCATTGTTGTACATGAAAAAGTAAATAAGCTGCTTTTGTCAATGAAAAGTATCGGTATTGGTGTCGGTAACACTGGCCTTGTTTTTATTTGGTACCAGATTGATACCAAATGCAATTGCAGTATCACTCACCACTAGAAGTTATTGTAGTGAAAGAAGCTTTTATGAACATCCACAAACTAACCGGTTGGCCGGTTGTTAACCCAGGCCGCTACGTCCGGTTAGTGGCTGCATGGATCCGCCCACGTCGAGTCAGGCGACATTTCAGACGTGCAGTCAACAAATGGCACTGAGTCAAGACGAGAGAAATGAAACCGGGATATA
>JAQQZY010000002.1:35198877-35211716 GCA_030068375.1 Ostorhinchus rueppellii | reverse complement strand
CTGGAGGCAAGGAGGGTGAAGTGTCTTGCCCAAGGACACAATGGCTGACCTGGAGAGAGCGGGATTCGAACCGCCAAGCTTTCAGATATTGGTGGCTCTACCACCTGAGCCATAGCCGCCCCCACTTGTACGTTATTATTTTAGTGTTCCAGCCCAGTTCAGATCATATTGGACTGTATGTGGCCCCTGAACTAGAATGAGTTCGACACCCCTGCCCTGGACGGTGGGAAAGGTTAAAAAAAAACTGGGAGAGGATCAATAAGAAGACGTATTGTTGTTGGCTATTTATAAAATGAGACTAAATGCAATATTGCAGGAAGTACACAAGTCACAGCAGTGAATCCATTACGCCTATAGACTCCCAGATGACTGGTGCATTCCTTGCATGGCCCATTTTCCCATATTTTAGCATAAAGCATGCACTGTTACCAAGACAACAACAACAACTTGCATGGCACAGAATCGTTGGGAAATGCTAATGCTAATGGAGCAGTGGCTACAGTGTGCTGGTCTCCACACGAAGATCACGAACACCCCAGTTCTCTTTATTTATATCAAGTATATGCTAATCTTGTTTTGACAGGACTTTTGGGTTTTTCCACCAGCCTTTAGTCCATTTGATCTGAATGATAGATGATAATTTGGACAGGTTGGAACACTGTAGACCAAAAAAAAAAAAAAAGAAGCAAACTGAGACTGAAAGGACGTCTTTATGCAGTTCCTATTGAAGACTGGAGCAGACCATTTCCTCACCCATTCAACTCTTTTCAACAAGTTGGGTTTAATAACTCCAATGCCAGGTTGAGTTTTCCAGAGGCTGAACCGAGGTCCCAGAAATAGGCCCTAGTGCAGAACCTGATGGTCTTCCTGTTTTGAGTCTCTGGCTTCTACTTCAGTCAACAGGACAAACAGAGTGAAGAGAAGCTTCTCATGTGGTTTGTACTGATAGACTTTGATTCACTTGGATTTGTGGTGTGAATTATCCTACACGATACTCCAGCAAATTGGATCTTCCTTACTGCCCAGAGTTTTGTCATTTAGTATTCTGTAAAATATCGTGGACTACCTCTTTGGAATAATCTATGAATTTCAACATGAACATCTTCTTTATCCTTATTTAAAAAGGAGCTGAAAAGGACTCTAACTTACCAAAAATTGTAGTGTTGTACATCATTTTATTTTTTAATTTTTATTTTAATTATGTCAAATTTTCATTCTTATCTTCATTTTTGTGTTTTATTTATTCACTTGAGGAGGTATTTATATGAGCCTTTTTGGCTTCTATCCTCTCCTGCACAGTGGTGTTACTTGCATAATTCTTTTTTTAAAATTATTATTATTGTTGTTTGTGATGTGAAAATACATTTAAAAAACAAATCTGAAACCAATCCAAGGGGGAAACTCCAAATTATACAGTATTTATCCAATGGTCTGGATAAATCCGAGAAAAAAATTCAATATTAGTGTGAAAAACCCGTCTGGAAGTTTCATAAATCGACTCACTGGAGATTTAACAGTGTGATCTCAGGCTTAGTGGAAGGAACTATTAAAGCTTAACACCACTAAACAAATGCAGTGGATGAGATTAGTACAATTACACAGTGTCTTTATTGTGTCATACAACATCTTCAGTGACACATTAGTACTCCACCAACCATAGACAATATGTGCAGATGTTTAGTATGTCGGCTCCAACATCATCACTCACACTAAGCTTTACACTTGAAATGGCAGAATGGCAATAACCTGCACGCTGCAGGTGGATGCTAAGGTGGGGATGCAAGTTATGAAACACTATTTGAAATAACAGCAGTAGAACTGTCAGTTCATCAAAATAGCAGCAGGTGCATCAGAGCAAAAAAGAGGCAATGGTTCCCAACAAAAGGGTTATGTTCCAGAAGGTTTGGTTGGGTCCTGTGTCCGGGGGCCTCATGTACAAAGGGTACGCACGCCCAAAAACTGTGCGTACGTCCTTTTCCACGTTCACGTCCAGATGTACAAAGACTGAAGTGACCATGGAAATGTGCGCTGCTTCACTCCAACTCCACAGCTGGCGCACGCACGTGTCTAGTGCTTTAGAACCTTTGGCGACACTTGTAGGTGAAACTAGGAAACAGTTAATAATGTGGAAAAGGTGAAGTGAAGTGCACATCAGAGAAACACAGATGAACAATGAACACAGACACACAGTTCTACTGCCACAGCAGCACATCCAACACCAGAACCAGACCCTGGACCCGCCAATGCCGATCCTGCCATCCAAACAGGATGTGATTTCAACCACATAAACAGACCAGAACACTGAATTCACCTGTTAATAAATGCATTTGATGTCATATTAATGTCTGTGAAAACATTTAGAAGTTGGTCCAGTCGCTCCTTGGTGGCGCTGATTGTGCACGGACCCATGCCGGTAGGACGGACATCAGCAGCTGTTGGACCGGACAAATCCCACGGTCTGTGACAGACTGGGACTGTGTCTGACTGTCTCCTGTCTCATTGTCTTTAGGAAATAATAAACTGAGTAATTAAACGTAAACCACAGTCTTTTATTTCCGCTTTGATATCTCAACATGATTCCGCTGCGATCAGATAATTATATGATCCGTAGAATGAACACGTGTGACTGACACAAATATTAAATATATATTTATTTGGGGCTGATCTGATCCTCTGTCAGACCAGTGTCACTAAGGTGGTGACTGTGAACAGGATCAGTTCTTCCTCTTCCACCTTGATCTTTCGGCCTCCGCTTCGCGTCCACCTTGACATCATCATGTGATCACGTGGAGAGAGGAATCCCAGAGGGAATCCCACCTGCAGACCCGTTTATACTAATTTGCATATTTAAATGTGAGCGTGGAGAGGGAGGAGTTTGGTACTCCAACATACGCACTCAATTCCACACTGAATGGGAAGTACAAAGGAAGTGTGCTTGGATTTGGGTGTACGCACAGTTTTGTTCATCTGGATTTTTTTGTGCGTACGAACATATCTGGATTTCGGCGTCCGCTGGGTTTCAGTATGAAATCTATGCAAGTCATGGTACATGAGGCCCCTGGACACCCATGTATTTCCAACACTCAGGGGTACCTACACTGTAAAAAGTAAAACATTGAATTAAATTAACATTTTCTTCAATAGGTCACACACAAAAAAAAAAAAATAGTTGAGTGAACCAAATTAAATGTGATGAACTGGCGACTTGTCCAGGGTGTACCCCGCCTTCGCCCTTAAGTAACTGGGATAGGCTCCATGCGACCCTAGTGAGGATAAAGCGGGTATAGAAGATGAATGAATGAATAATTTAATTTGTTTTTTTTTTTTTTATGTGTGACCTATTGAAGAAAATGTTTTAAGTTGATTCAATGTTTTACTTTTTACAGTGTATATGTCAATGTGCTGCCCATTTTAAATGTATAATATCAGTGATTTTTATCTGTTACTGTAAATAAGATCAAATATGTGCAGTAATGATTCCATGAAGCAAAATGTTTTGGATTATAAACAGATTACATGTGAATGTATTATTTTGGTTAAAACGCTTATAAATTGAGTGAAATATTATTTTAATTCAGATATTGAGGCTTTAGGATACATTGCTTTATTACTTAGTAGATAATGTTTTATAGGATTCATTTATTTACTCAGTTTTATTTCAGTAATGCTAGTTGTGAGTCCTTTGACCAGGATTTATGTTTGATCTGTTTGAGTTTAAAGTTTATGTTGTTATGTTAAGCTTGTGAAGATAGGAAACATCTGTATGCATAGAAGTTAACCCTGTGGGGCTGATGATCACACCGGGGTGATCAGATCATGTGGCGTCTTTAAAGCGCTGTAACAGAAAAACCCTCCATCACATGGAGCGCTGACATCAACTTTACTCCAAAGGGCAGATTTAAAACTGGCCCAGTTTTTATTTGGTTCCGGTTGACCACGGAAAACCGAAGATATGATTGTTTTAATTTGATAAATAAAATCTGTTTATCTGAGCATAAATGTGCACTTGTACTGGTGAGATGGGATGGCAGGTGTTGTATTTGTGTCCATATATTCACCATTTTACAAACTGGGAAAAGTGGTCGAATCAGCTGATACTATTCTACGCGAATGTGATGGTTTTTGTGTATTTTTCAGCCCAATATGTTAATGAAGTAGGTTATGGCAAAAAAAAAAGTTATCTCTTCATTTAGATGAAGTTGTGCTGAAACATTTGAGCATGTGAAACATTTTTTTTTATGTGGTTTATAGAGACAAAATCAAAAGGATGAAAAAAATGGACAAAATAGGCTCAGGGCTGAAAGGGTTAATGTATTAACACTTTTAATCTAAATGTGGTTATGTTTATGTTGTGACCTAAAACACTATTATGAACTCCACTATGAATGAGACTGTGATGTAGTAGTAGATGTAGAGTTTTATTTATTTCACTAAAAACCTTAACCAGTAATTACTCAAATAGTCTTCTAAAGGGCATGTTTGATTTTCCCTGTTATCTGTTCTTTCTTTAGATCCACGTCTAAACACACATATTCACACATATTATAGTAAAGTTATTATTGGTATAAGTTTACTTAGATTCGAGCTCCTCCATCTGTCTGATCTAAATAAGATAACGCTAAAGGCCAACCCGTTTGTAAAGGTGAGCCCGCCCATAGGGACAATAAATGTAGAATTCATTGGGTGATCACTGAGTCCTAGTCCTGAGTACCAACTTTACTTGTGATCAGAAAAAATTCTGTCAACTTTGAGACCGGGACGAATCCAGACTCATTCTTGGTGCTTCTAATAAAACAACACACTAACAAGAGGATACGAGTGATTCTGTTGCTTCACATATTTTCCTTTATTTTGGCCAGATTTCTGGACAATGTGGCTCAGCAAAGCCATAGGGACAAATTTGAATAGAAGACCAGATAGGGTAGGAGGTCTTACAAGGAGCTGTGCCTTGGTCTCGATAGGCTCTATTAGGTACTGGTAGAACTGATTACGTACTCTGCCTCTACACATACGTCCAAAATGCATTGTTTGTCTGTCTGTTCATCAGCTTGCTCTTTCATGTCAGATGGGTAGGTGTTTGTCATACTTACATACATACGTACTCAATCAATCAATCAATCAAATCAATGCTGGTCCTCTGAGCAACCTAAGCCTGTCATTTTCTGGCTGCGACTAGTCAACCATGCTAAGATGGGTGGCTCTGTCATTGAAGGTTAATGCAGTGTTTTCAGTGCTGGAAATTCAACAGCAAACTGAATCATATACTGATGGATTCAATGTGCGGAAGAACTTATGGACTGATGTGAACTTTTGGAGGACCTGCCTGCTCTAAACTAGTTTCAGCTTTGTTGCTGAAGATATCTTGATAGTAGAGGTCATCAAAAAGTAATTAAATGTAATTTTTATTATTGAAAATGTTTCATCTTCATCTAAAAGATCTCAACAGTTCTTACTGACTCTTGGATGAAAGACAAAATGTTTTCAAAAACAAACTAGAGAACCACTCGGACAGCACAGACCTCCGCCAAGGCAGTGTTTGTACTTTCATCCACTAGATAGCATTGAATGTACGGATCACCACCAAAATCTAATCACCTGTAGGATACCCCATTTCTGATAATCTGTGAAAATGTCATGAAAATCCGTCCATACCTTTTTGAGCTATCTTGCTAACAGACAGACAGACAGACAAACGCCGGCAAAAACATAACCTCCTTGGTGGAGGTAAAAAATAACTGATGCTGACACGGTGGTGCAGTGAATTGCATTTGTGCCTCAAAGCAAGAACACCAGTCCATGGTGGGACCTTTCTGTGTGGAGTTTGCATGTCGTCTGCGTGGGTTCTCTCTGGTACTCTGGCTCCTCCCACCATCCAAACACATGCACTGATAGGTTAATGGTTTCATCTAAAGTGTCCATAGGTGTGAATCTGACAGTGATTGTTTGTCTCTGTGTTCAGCCTGTGATGAACTGATCACATGTCCAGGGTGAACCCTGGAGTTGCTGGGATAGGCTCCGCCCCCATGACCCCAGTGAGGATAAAGTAGGTGCAGAACATGAATAAAAAATTAAAAAAAATAGATTAAACTTTGATTGTAGAGCCTGACTGCCAGGGTTTCTGTTGTTGGAAAACAATAGAAAATGTTTTCAAAAGAAATTATAACTTTACTTGTTTACACAATGGACATGATATAGAAAGAATATTAATAATATTGAAAGATTTCTTATAATTTGTATCAGACCACTATTGTTTGGTGAATGGGTATAAATGTATAGCACTTATTTTATTTGTTTATTATTTTATTGCATTGGGCTGTTGTAATGAAATAAATAAAAATTGTACTGTGATGTTGAAGACCCCAGGATACGTTTAATGTTCTTCCATTAGTTTAACAAACTTATCAAAATGATGGAATTAAAATTGTACTTTTGTACTTGTCTGTTTCCTATTACATGACTAAAGTAGCATGTCTTACACATGACATTTTATCGAGCTGTTCTGTCTTTATTAGAACACCAACATTCAAATAGCAGTGGAGGTTGTCAGTGTTGGAATTATCACACAACTCCTCAGCTTTATAGAGCTGCATAATGAGCTGAAAACTATTTGGCCTCAGGGCTTCGATTTGACTGGTTTGGCTCACTTTGGCTGCTCTCATCGGGCTCTAGCAGGCACCGTTTTCAGCTAAAATGTTGTAATATTTCACTGTTCATTTCTTGCCCAAACTGAGCAGTAGGCAGACAAAGTTGGCAGCTAGCTGGTGATCACAGTCAGGGTAGAATGACTGTTTATGCCTCCCTGTTGGATTGGAACTTCTTTATGACACCATTGCGATGAAATTAGACCTCGGTTGACATTGACATTTCACCTGTGTGAAATTTAGATAAATTATGCTTTTAGGTCCTTGGTGATTCACTAACCCACATCTTCTGTTGACCTTTCGGGTGTCATAAGAACAGTCATAAAGATGATTTTTGTGGCTTAAAATTAAACTGGCTTCACCTGATAAGACAGTTGTATGTTCTGGTGCTCTAATGAAACATGAAATATAGGATTCATTTCCTGCAGTGAAAATAATCAGTCTAAGTGATGAGGATGCTGGAGCTGTGCTGACATGCCTGATTCTCCACACACTTTCTACCAAATGCACCTTCCAATTTGGCTGTCTATTTAAAATGGAAGAATCTCCCTGTGTATGGAAACCAATCATCATTAATGTCAGTGGGTGCATGTAAATTCTGCAACTTTTTTCATTATTATTCTTCCTTTTTACTGTTTCTTCAAATTACATTTGGTTCTTTCATGTCTCTCAGCTGCAGAAGGTACAGGCATTTCTCTGAAAAAATGTTTGTATAGAAATAGGAATGTATTTCAGATTTCCTGTATTTAATAAGGAGAACAGGTTCTATTTAACACAGAACTGTGCTTCGATCCACTTGTGCTGCACTGCCAGACAATCTGCAACGTGTTACTCAACAAAGGACGCTTCCTTAACTGTTGAAAAATAAAACCCTTCTAGGATTTCAGTGGATAGAACATTCATTGCTGAACAGAGCTTTTATTGTGTGAACTTTTTTTTCTGCAAGTCTTTTCAACTTCCACAGACAACTGGTTTACTGAAAAAAGAAAGACACAAACCTGCAGTGGCAGAGGCTGAACACTTCAGGTGAGTGATCTACACCAGCACACTGCTGAAAATGAACACATTATATTATTGAATGTATTCAATCAAACCTGGAAAGTGTATATTGTGCTTAACCAGTAGCATGTAACATGGAAGGAACTAAAGTTTATCCATAATTTTGTTTCATTCAGCCTGTGGTTATGAAGCACCCTTTATTACCCACCCCACCACTCTAGCAGCAAAACTATTGGTTGAATTCCTACAAAATTTGGTTTATAGATTGCCAGTGACCCAGAGTAGATCTGATTACATTTTGGGAACAGTGTGTCAAAGTAAAAAAAAAAAAGAAGAAAAAAATTATAGTAAGCATATTTATATAGTATGTAGATTCTAATATCGTTTTAAACCCAGTGTTTTAGCTGATCTGAGGCTTTCTGGGAGTTTGTTCCAGACATGAGGAGCATAGAAGCTGAACGCAGCCTCTCCGTGTCTGGTTCTGACTCTGGTTCTGACACCAGCCCGGATCCAGATGAGCTGAGGGGTCTGGTGGGTTCATACTGGGTCTGGAGGTCACTGATGTGTTTAGGTCCTAAACCATTCAGAGCTTTATAGACCAGCAACAGAACTTTAAAGTCTGTCCTCTGACGGACAGGAGCCAGTGTTTGGACCTCAGAGTTGGACTAATGTGGTCCCCTTTTTTGGTCTTTGTGAGGACTCCAGCAGAAGAGTTCTGAATGAGCTGCACTTTTCAAATTGATTTAGATCACAAGTGTCAAACATGCGGCCTGGGGGCCAAATCCGGCCCGCCACAGGGTCCAGTCCGGCCCTTGGGATGAATTTGTGAAATGCAAAAATAGATATTAACAATCGTATTAGTTCAGGTTCCACAGTCTGACCAATTCAATCTTAAATGGGTCAAAAAAGTAAAATACTATCATAATAACCTATAAATATTCACAACTCCAAATTTTTCTCTATGTGAATGTAAATATTTTTATGTATTTACACTAAAACAAAGTAGAATTTCACAAAAAATTTAAATAATCTGAATAAACAAGAACCTGAAATGTCTTCAAAAAAGTAAATGCAACATAACACTATTCTTCCTGTTACTAAATGTTTTGTTGATCCACTGTGTCTGAGTTATAATGGACATGTTGACATGATAAACTGACGCAGAATAATGTTAAAATTACACTTATTTTTCAGTTTGTTCACGTTATTCACAGTGTTTGAAATGTAAACATTTTCATTGTTTAATTTTACTTTTTTTGCTCTGAAACAAAGAGAAAAGTTTGGAGTTGACATTATTTATATATCATTATGTTATTAATTCCCTGGCTCGGCCCACCTCAGATCAATGTTAGGTGAATGTGGCCCTCGAACTAAAATGAGTTTGACACCCCTGATTTAGGTCGACCTGTAAAGACACGGTTGCAAAAATCAAACCGACTAAAGATGAATGCATGGACTAGAGGTTGATGATAGGCTGATCATTTGAACCAGGTATGTAGGAAGAGAGATGCATCTAAAACATGCAGGATACCAGCCCTCGAGGGCCACAGTTTGACACCCCTTGTTTAAAGTGTGTCTACATTTTTTCGGGGACACCCTGTAGGTACCAAGTTCTGCCGAAAGAAAAGAACCCCTGCTAAAAACAGCACTAACAGATTGCAGAACCTTTATTCTTAACCACTGAGATCTACCCAGTGTACATGACAGTGGTCGTCTGGGGAGCTGCCTGTTTTCCGATAGACCTCCTCTCTATAATAAACAGCAGTATTTGAACATCCTCACAAGCCCAGGCAGATCGATGCTGTCTGTCCTGGTGGCAGATAGTGTGTGGGTGTGGGTTGTGGATGTCTCTATGTCTCATGCTGAACTTTTAAATCCAACTGCTTCCAGGCAAGTTGGACAGAAAATCCACTTCTTGTCAACTCGGGCATAATCTTAACCAAACCACGACCCTGGCAAGCACGCAACATTCTGCAAGATGCAGAGCCACAGATGGCGGAAAAAGTCGGAAACAATGAAACTGACAACCAGAAACAAGGCAAACCTATTCCCTCCTGTCAAATTGGACATGATTTGATTTCATGCTTCCCACAAGGAAAAAGAACTCGAAAGGTCAACCATGTTTGTAACCAAGAGAAGGCATTTTAGTTCATATTTCCCCATATACAGTCCATGATCTTCTTTCCACTGCACAGGTTAAGCAGAAAATATGAATAATTTTACCAGGGGCTATGCATAATAAGAACCTCTGCCTGTGCAATGTAATCATTTTTCCAACAGGAAGTCGACCATACCGTGTACTTATACATGCACCACATTGTGTAGAAATAACCTGTTTCTTATTAGCGTCCTGGGAAATGCCACATACTCACTTCGCTGATACATTTGCTCTCTGTTTAGTCGTAAGCCTCGGGGTAGGAACGAAATGACGGCACAAGACTTCCCAAAGAAATACTGAAAATAAACTTGCTAATAAAGTAATGATAAACATTGTAAACAGGGTTCTTTTTCACATCTTTTGTCCACCTTAAAGAGAATTAACAAGGCTGTGAAACATCATACTTTCGATCCGGCACAAAACACATAAGGCTGTTGGACTAAATTTAGACTTTATTGTGCAGATTAAGCAGTACAAAGTTCATTTTTCTCTGCTTTTGCCTTTCAGAGCTCAATTAAACTTATTGCAGGCTTGTCCCCTCGATGAGATTAGCCCAGTTTCCATCAAACAGCTGTTGCAAACGCTCCCCAGACGACCCACAGGAGTATTAGCTGCCCTCACCCACTGCATCTACCCTGTGGTTCTTCATTTGTTTCCTATTAAAGACATTTTGTGCAGTTTAATACTGGCACTGTATGACAGTATTGATGTCTCCCATCTTTGAAGTCAAACACAGTCTTTGGTGATGGGATTAGCTCAGTCTTCATTACAGTGAATTTCTTTTTTTTTCATTAAAGTAAATGCATTTTTAAAAAATATTTCATTTTATTCAGAGATCTGCTGAGCATGCATGCTGTTTCCCTGCACGGTATCATCCATTTACACTGTAAGATCTCACCTGAGGGAGCTGCAGGGATGTGGAGCTGCTACTAGTCACTTTTCTATTAGTCTTATTTGCAAAACTTTACCAATATTTACTAAATATCAAAAAAAAAAAAAAAAAAAAAGACGTGTGTAATGTTAGTTTTTACATTAAATCACAAATGCAATGATTAGTTTATTTATTCTCACAGATGACCAGGGGCGTTCTTTGCCATGGGCCACCTGGGCAATTGCCCCTAGCGCCATCGCATGGGGGGCGGCGGCGCCTCCCCCCCCCCGCTCCTCCGCCGCACCGCCGATAGCACATATATTGATTATTATTCTATATTAGCCTCTATCTGCTACTAAATTATTCCATTATTCAGTTTCCTGGTGTGTCCTCACATACTGCACCATGTTTTTGTTCAAACTCTTCTTCTCTTGTTGTAATGTTCGTCCACGTCAGTTTTTTTTTTTTTTTCACGTGACTATTTGCGAAAAAAGGTCTTTCCATTGCAGTTTTGCATAATATACCAATTTTGCAACTCCAAAAAAAAAAAAAACCTTTTGCCAACGTAAAAACTTTTAATCAAAAAATTAGTTTTGGTGAAAATGTTGTTTTTCCATTAGATACATTTGTATGCGCAGGTTATATTTGTGATATTTGAGGGTCAATGGAAAAGCGTCTCGTGTTGGCCTCTGCTGCTGGTGATTGAACTGCCTACAGGGACATTTAAATGTCTTAAGATACAATAAGAAGAAGAAAAATGTTGTCATCATCACATCTAAGATCAAACCGACCCCTAATGCCGGATCTGCAACTTCAATGAAAATAATTAATTGTACTATCTCAAAACAACCAAAAATGTCAATAATTTCTTCATGTTTTGGAATCACTTCATCTTTTGGAGGGCTGTGTGTGTGTGTGTGTGTGTGTGTGTGTGTGTGTGTGTGTGTGTGTGTGTGTGTGTGTGTGTGTGTGTGTGTGTACTGGAGCATATTACAGTTGGAGAAGGTGGGGTACACTGTGGAATGTCTCACCACTTCATTACAGAGCTGACACTGAGATGGACAACCATTCACTCCCATGTTCACACCTAAAGGTTCATTTAGATTAGACCAATTAACCCATTAGTGCATGTGTTTGAATGGGAGGGTAAAGTAAAACAGTAAAACAGACACATTTCTGTAAAAAGCCCAGAGGTTATTGGGTTTGTAGAAATAGAATGAGTTCTGTGACTGCATACTGTCCATGTAGTGACAGTTTGTAGTTCCATAAAATAATAATAACTGTCTCAAAGGAAGATGAAGATGAAGATCACCCACTTCAGGAGAGCATTGCTCTGTGGAACAAATGATGTCCTTGTAGAAGCACTTCAGGTCTATTGATGGAACCTGGTCCTAAAGGCAGTAAACAGCAAAATAATGATAATAGCAGGTCCTCCACCTGCCATGTCCTCATGAAAAGAACTGCTTTTAACCAGAGTAATGAAACCAGGTGTTCTTTTCCTTTTCTCCTTTTCTTCCATTTCCTTTGTTTTCTGACTCTAACTCTGAACATAGCCTCAATCTCATGATGTGTTCTACCAGAATACACAGATATATGAATGGAAAATGTGTAGTTTTAATCGCATAGACTGAATTTTGTACTTCTGGGTATGAACACACTCATGGTAACAACACAGAGACCTGGAGTAGTTTAGATCATAGTACAAGAAGGCCTCAGACTGTCTGTGTGTGACAAATGCAGATGTTTTTACCTGATTAATGTGGTACCTACAGTTGAGGAGTAGTCCTGTCTCCACATCTTGGCAAGCTGATTGGACCAATGCTTTTGATTAATGTATTTTTATTAAGTTTTTCAAACATACAATAAGCAATGATTGATCACTGAATAGAGATTTAAGATGTCACAAAAAAGAAAAAAATAGAATTAAAATAATAATAATAAAATAAAATAAATAAAGTGTTGTACTATGTAATTATCCAATCACTTTGTACACAGCCCACATTATCCGGAGTAAAGTTGCATCATCAGCTGTTCTATATGAGAAATAAAAGGATGACTTATCACTACAGAAGCTCAAACTAACTGGTTGGCCAGTTGTTAACCCGGGCCGCTACGTCACCCGGGCCGACCGGTTAGTGGCTGCATGGATCCGCCCACATCGAGTCAGGCG
>JAQQZY010000002.1:35014855-35027616 GCA_030068375.1 Ostorhinchus rueppellii | reverse complement strand
GAAAACCCACGCAGACACGGGGAGAACATGCAAACTCCACACAGAAAGGTCCCAAGGATCGCCCGGGAATCAAACCCTTCTTGTTGTGAGGCACGAGTGCTATATTTTTATTTATTCATTTATTTTTGCTTTTGCTACATTTTCACATCTGGAATTTGTGTAAATACTATGTGCCTCCTGTTCATATTCTTGATGTCTTTCGAGATTATATATATATATATATATAGATATATAAAAACGCTGAAGGAAAAGGGTTTATCAACACACAAAGCCTCTTCATATTTGGTTAAATACGAGGCTACAAATGTTACTAAACTTAGAGCTGTTTGGGAGCTGAAGGAGCCGGCTCTTCTTTGACAGCTGTACAAAAACACCCTCTGATGAAAAGGTGCAGTTCAAGGCACAAGGTACTACTGTTTATCTCTGAACATGCTTAGAACTGCAGGACAGTTGTAGAAATTTCCAATTCCATTTCAATTGTGTACAAGAGTTTATTTAGTTACATTTGTACCTTCACCATGTTTGGGTCACAAATATGAATACTCCTTCAAAAATAGGAGTAAACTGTAAAGTGAGGCTGCACATGCTCACTGGAGTGGAGTAACAGCCCAGCAGACCTACACAAGCAGAAAAGAATCCAAAGACCCAAAGAAACACCACTTTCACACATTGTACTGAGGCTGTGGTGTAAGAACCACACACACAAAGAATATTTAGAGCCAAATTCAGCTACAAATCAACCAGAGGGTACGAAACCCTTCCCTTCTGAACAGAGTGTATGGCATCAGCTTCATTTATCTGAACATTTCCAGAATTATAAACCCGTGAAAGGACCGTGTGTGATGTGTTTATTTGATAAATCAGGTCTCAGTGCTCAAAAATTATTTTCAAATTAAAAAACATAACACAAATATGTTTAACAAATTGGTAATTTATTTTCAAAATTGGCAAAGTTCTTCCTTCTTCCTCATTAATGAGTCTTGTAGTGTCACTGGAAAGGCCACTGGTAAATTAATCCCTCCCCCTGGTGGATTACCTGTGTATTGCATGTATCTAATTGTATACAGCAGGTTTTTCAAGGAAAAAAAAAATACACTGATCCTTTAGAGGACTTCAACCTCATGTATCAAATATGATACATTTGGTGTTATAGGGTTAACAGTGAGCAGCACGTTATGTTTTTAATACCGTTCCCAGAACCACTGAGCTTTTCCACCACAGATTTAAAAACATACAGTATATACTGAAAAACAAAAATGCCAATTTCATTTTGGAAATTAATTCCATTACATTGCAATTTGCATAAAAGGCGCATGTTAACCCACATCTTAGTGTTTAATGAAGCTTTATGACTCATGTGGATATTTCTGACACTTCTCCTGGCATCGTCCTCTGGAGCTGTATGTGAATTCCATTCATTTGATAACAGAAGAACAGAAAAGTCAATCCATAAAGACAGTGTTAATTTTGTGGCAATATCAAAAGATGTCTTTTTATTTAACCTTTCTTTAGTGATATATCACTATTTATTATATTATCGTCTGCATTTAGTGATTTTTAAGTGAAAATCAGGTACTTCCCTATATTAAATTTACTGATAATGTTAATAAATTAATCAATTAAAGCTGAGGGGCATTATGTAAAAAACAGAGTAAACTGAAGAAACCTCAACTTTATCAGCAAATCTGTCATTAGCTGAATGTCCATGACCATAATTATGTCAATGCTCATGAAAAGATCAACTGTATTTTACACCAATTATTTGCATGGATCAATAGGATCAGTGGATCTGAACTATTAATCTGTAGATGGGTTAAAGTAGACATCTGTGGGTTAAGGTTGAATTGGAATGTCTGCATGTTTGACTTCTTTCCTAGTTGATTTTATTACGGTTTTGAAGTTGAATATAGGTGCTTACACACACACACACACAAACAGTTCTCCTTCACTGTACAAAAATTTACCAACAGAAATTTATCCATCCGTTACACCCCTATCAATCCCAATATTTAATTAATGTATCATTTTTGGTGGCGAAAGTTAGAGAAAAATGTAGTCTTATTTTTAAGCAATCAAACACTTATGCACATTTATTGAAGTACTATACTTTTTTTTGTAATTAATCCTCTTAAATCTAAGCCAAGAAGAACACATTTAAATCAACACATTCGTACATTCACCTGCAGCTCTGAAGGGAAACAACCAAAACCATAGAAAACTTCCTCGATCACTCACTCATTGGTTCCTCGGTGTAATCTGCGGCTCATGTACTTTTCAACAGGGACTACATTCTATGAAAAAAAACATCCCAATCAGTAAAAAAAAAAAAAAGTGCTTGACTTTGAACTATAGAGCACATAACTACCTTCACTGTAGTGTTGCAGCTCTTGAGGTGAGAAAACGTGATTGGAGCTGGCGTTGGTAAGCTGACCTGTGCTCTGGTGGAGGTGGCCTGTATTCTCAGTGTGATAAAGCATGGCCTGTAGGCCTGCCGCCAGACTGCTCACTGCTAGACTGGAGATGACACATCACAAGTAATAACACGCCCTTCCTCCAACACCTCTCCTCTTCACTAGATTCCTCCTCTCTACCATCCCCTCCTCTCAGCTCCAGTGCATTTTATTTAACTATCTGTAATGTTCTCTCTTGGGTGTAGTTGAACCCAGATAAACATTAAACTAAACCTATACCCAGTTTTCAATAAAAATGATGACAGTGGCGTTTCTTCATTTAGTATTTTGAAGTTGAACATGAGTATATGCATGTGGTAAAAACTTAAAACAAAGAAATACTGAGGTACATTAGTGAATGGGCCTATGCAGACAAAAGAACTGGCTAGCAAACAGATCACTTTTATGCTAACGATTGTTGTTATAAAATAACCAATACAAATATAATATTTGCGACAAATAATCGACCGTACAAAAAGATAGCTATCTTATATAGCATACTACCAACTTACAGCATTGTTTGTTCAAAGTTGACATGGATGGAATTAGATTCGGTGGCGGCGATAAACAACGACCCTTCCGGCCATTTTGTAGAGCCAAAAAAAAAAAAAAGCAGGGATTGCACAGGAAGTGACGTATGACAGCGCTAAACAGGAAGTGACATCACACTCTCAAAACAATTAAAACATTAACATAAACTGTAAATACTTTCTTTTTACCCTTATTACTTTATTATATTTCCATATGAATTGTACAAATTCATTTTTCTTTTCTTTTGAACAAACATGAACTTTAAAGTCATTTTAATGATAAATGTATTTTCAGTGAATAAGCCAATTCATCCTCATTCTCCAGGTTCAAGCAATGTGCTCAAAACCCAATAAATAGTTCTCAAAGTCCTCTCCAGCTGCCAGATGCCAACAGCGGTTCTGAACAACCAAGGCCTGAGTGGAGACCTCCAGTTGAGTCAAAGATACCACCAAAACAGCTGTTTTAGTCTGAACATGCCCTTATTCACTCCTGCTCTTTCCTGAACGGTAGAAAATAAAGAGCTGTGTGTAAAATGTGATCTTCAGGCATGAATCAGCATGAGTCCATCAAAAAATAAATAAATAAAGATTATTTTATTTACACAAAGTTAAACACACAAGAAAACCACTGTTCTGGACTCGTTCTGTTTTCATGTGTTATGGTCCAATGAGAGGAAGCCGAATCCAAGGTGTCGTTAAGTGGGATATGACTGTAAATTGAAATATTTCTTCCAAAAAATTGTGTGAGACCCAACACAGACCACATCCTCAGAGAAAGATTTACTTCAACGCCGTCAGGAAGACGTTACTGTGGGCCTCAGAGAAGAACAAATAGATACAAAAATTCCTTTATTCCCTCTGCCATCAGGTGAGTCAGGGTTGAACAGCTGATGTTATGACTTATTTACATGCGTGTTTTTGGAAGTTGTTTTTTTTTTTTGTGATGTTATGTGTAACTGCATACATATAAGCCTGAATGACCACACTAAGCTGCTCACACTGACAGAAGCCCAGGGGGTACTGGAGAAGTTATCATGTAATGAAAACAAAAAAAATGATGAGGATGATTCATGTAATAGTTTTATTTTCAATCGTCTTGTTCAAGCATTCTTATTTTATATTATTCAAAATGAGTTTGAGTAGCTAAGTGTTTTGTTTTTTGTTGATGAAAAGTTTATTTATTAATTAATGACCAATTTATTTATATTTCTTAGTGAAACGTGGCACTTTTCAGGTCAAATGTTGCATACAAAATTTACTTTAAATGTATATATAAATTCTGAATGAAAATTGAAGGAAATTCTGTGATGAACTGGCGACTTGTCCAGGGTGTACCCCGCCTTCGCCTTAAGTAGCTGGGATAGGCTCCATGCGACCCCCGTGACCCTAGTGAGGATAAAGCAGGTATAGAAGATGAATGAATGAATATAAATTCATTAATTAATAAATAAGAATCAGTTAAATGTATGCTGTTCCTTTACAAAGTTTTGAAAATATAAACAGACACCTTTGGTACAGGAACAAATTTTGCCAATTTTTTTTTTTCAATCAAAAATGCTGAAGCGAGAGTTGGGGCTAAAAAAAGTCTATTGTTTTTGAATATTGTACAATGATTCACCTGTCTACCCATCTACCTACCTATCTATCTAATTCACTTAGGATAAGGGGACTAGGTTTTGGTGAAGATCCAATGTCAATATTACTGTGATTTCAGGTTCTGATGCAGGGACAGTGGATGAACTGATTCATCTAAGGGTTCTTGTTTCACAAAACCTCACCAAACATCTACAGAAATATGAAGACAGAGAATCCCTGTCAGTGTTTCATATTGTGGATGTTTGATTCTGGGACATTTATAATTTAATGTGTTTTAATCAAGTGTTTGGCTCCTGTAGCCAGTATATAGAGAGAATAAAGAATGTCACAAAAGATAAATCATACTGTTCACCTCATATCATAATCACCCAAGTCATATTTTGGTCCAAATTGTGACGTCTATATAAAATGAAGCAGCAGTGTTTGGAGAGTAAAAATACAAAGACATCACAGTTTGGCCAGAAATATAACTTAGGCAATTATGACATGAGATACGTCTAAATTCTTGATTATTGTCATTGTATATATATATATATATATATATTATTGTCTTCAATCAGGGCCTGAGTCTTATTTATTTATTTCCTTATCTTGGTTTCCTTTTGGCACATTAACATCCCCACTACCCTCACATTTGGCCTATTTGTCCGTTGTTTTATTTGTTTTTTAACATTTATTTCCACATTAAAAGCCAAATCTTCAGCCTGAAATACTGAATAACCACAGAGAACCTATTAGATTATCGAGCTTTCCTCCAGTTTAGAAGCACATTCACTACAACACTATTTAGTTAGATTTACTCTGCTTATGAAACCCTTTCACAGTCTTAACTATGTGTTGTAAATGTTTTCTGCTTTGCTTTGTGGTACAAATACACTCCAACAGGCTCCAACACCCAGGTGTAAACAGCACAGTTGAGTTGAGTGAAAATGCTGTCTTTTTCATTGTTGAATTAGCTTTTTTTGTTATCAGAGAAAAAAGTTACTGTAAGAGATGCCTGTTTATGCATATTTACACATAAATAAGGTAACCATGGCAATGAGGACTGTGCTTTAGTGCTTTGAATACAAAAACACATGACGCATCAGGCAAACAAGTTCATTTTTGTTTACCAATACTTATTAGGCCGATGCACATTTGGACCTGTATAATGATCAACATCGTAAGTGTGAGGGAAGTCATTTGGTTCACCGTAACCCACTCCATGAATTGGCTTTCTGTTCTCTTATGAATAAAGATGTATTGTTCTATTCTTTAATTGCACATGAAGGCAATGGAAACCTATAGAATCCTACTTTGAAGTCTATTCCTCGGTGGGAATAAGCAGTAGGTTTAAAATGGCCGACAATAGAACACCATATATATGGGACAGCCTATTGACTCAGTGTTGATTCAGCTCATTACTGAGAATAATTCATATGAAAGTATTGCTGTAACATTGTGAGGCTGTACAGTATTAAAGTCATTTCCAGCATCCGCTCAGAGCTGTTTGGATGCAATTACCATAAACATTAGACTGAAACAGAAGCAGACACTTTTTAACAACTGTAAATGTTTTACTTTGTTTTGGAAAATAATATTCATCTAATGAGAATGACCACAATTGTTTGTTTTTTTTTGCAAGCAACTTTGCAAGCTCTTTCCCCACCCTAGAGATGTCACAAAAAACAGTCTCACCAAACGGGGACCGGCCCATCGACATCCCTGTGTTTGGTTCCAACCCCATCCATACAACACTGGACCTGCGCTAGTCTTAGGCTCAAACCCCAGTCACCCCTTGGCCCCTCCCCCTATGTTTTACGAATTCATTTGAAGGGGTAGTGTTGTCCCGATTCTCAATTAGATGGAGGGGAGGGGCTAAGGTGAAGGGCTGTATAAGCCTCAAAACGTAAATTTCCCAGGACCACACTACGAACAAAGGGGTAGGAGGAGTTTCACATAATTCTGTTCGGATCATTGGCAGATAGAAGTAAACAGACAAACTGTGCAGCAGTGATGAAAGAAAACAAATGTAAGTACTTTCTCCGTAAACAACCTAATCATGTGATCCTCTGTTTAATGCCATTTCAGTGTGTTATATTTCATTTCTGTGGTTTATAGTTGATAGATGTAAACAGATGACCGAAGCCCATGGAACACAGACAGACACAGCCACTGACCACATGGAGAATATTGACAGAAACTAAGTTTTATATCTGTTTATAGCAGCATCGATGACCGCTGATGATATAACAGGTCATGAAGGGTTGTCCACTTTCATAGGTTAGGGGTGGCCAACCCTGGTCCTCCAGAGCCACAATCCTGCATGTTTTAGATGTATCCCTGTTCCTGATTCAGTTGATGAGCCCATCATCAAGCTCTGCAGAAGCCTGATAATGACCGTCAGGCGTGTTGGAAGAGGGAGACGTCTAAAACATACAGGATTGTGGCTCCTGAAGACCAGTGTTGGCCACCTCCGTCATCGGGGAATGTTTCAACCCCTACTCCTTGCATCTCCATTTCAAGGGATAGTGTCAAGTGCAAGGGGGAGGGGTAAGGGGGAGGGCCAAGCAGTGAATTGGGATTGGGCCTTATATATGATGAACTGAACCATGAGCTGTACAGTGGGAACCAATCGGTTCATTCAGGCCTGACCTGGCTGGATCCTATGGTTAAAGACTGAGTCACCAGGCGCTCACGTAAGGCCAGGTTCCAGGGCTGGACCCAGTTACCCCATTAACCCATGAAGACCCAGAGCTACTTTTATGTCAGCTGCCAAATTAATTTTTCTCTTAATTTAAACTTTGAGTCATCTATTTTCATCTATTTTCCTTTATTTAATTCACTGATTATGTCGTTATTCAGAAAGGCTCTGGTTAAAGTTGAGGGTTACTGTTCCTATCAAAAACAGAAAACTGTAGATTTTTTTTTCTTTCAGTCAAATCTATCACTAACAGAACATAAACCCAGTGTTTCCATCCATTGGCATGGATTCAACTCTATTGGTTTTACTGGTGAATTAATGTAGTAGATGATGGTGTTTCCATAGTAACTACAGAGCCTCTGAATGTCAAAATGGGTCATATCTGATGACCATGAAAAGATGAAGAACTGTATTTTACACCAACTATTTCCATGTATTTATAGGATTAGTTATTAAACAGTTTAGATCATTCGATGACTTTGGTCCACGGTGGATATTTGGGTCTTTATGGGTTACCGGTTTCCTTTCTACTTCATAAAGGCCCATTGAATATAAATATAAAAGGATAATATGACATTTGTCAGTAGTTTCATAGTCCATAAAAACCTAAAAATATCTGTCATATTAATGACCAAAAAACATTGTAAAAAATGTGGGTAGTCAGACATATGAAGACCTGTTGTCAATAAAAATGTGATCAAACAAAGCAGATATATCATGTTAGTCAGCGTTCATGATGAGCCCACCTATCACCTCTCTCAGATGTTTAATGAGCTTCCATTTGTCTGAAATCATCCTTTTCTTTGCTCTTTTAATTAAAACATCCCATTTACTTTTACACACAACATCAAAGACAAAACAGAAGCTGCTGCTAATTGGAGGTAGATTTGGCGCTTTAGCAATATTTTGTTTTGACTAATTTGCTCCCGTGCACAGGTGAATAGAAAACAGAGCAGTAGTAAAAAGACAATAAAGACTGAAAATAACAGAAACCTGCAAATGAGAACAGGTAAAAATAGTTCATTTTGTTATTTTGCTTTGCTAATTTCCTCTGTTTTATACCAACCAGGGGGAGGCGAACGCTATCGGTTTGTGTTCATAATGGGGGAATTACTTAAAGAAGGAGAAAATGGTGAATTAATGCAGGCTAATATAAATGCTAAAAATAGTTGAGATAAGGCACAGAGCTTGGAAGAGCAAAATCAACATGGGAGCTGGTAACAAGGCACTAGAGTAAGAAAAAAAAAGTGGTAGAAGGTGAAACTTAATTATAAATACTCTTAAAAAGGGCAGCAATGACAATATTTAGTTGCACTTGCTTCCTCTCTTGTGTCCACAGGTCAACAGCATAAAAACAACAAGGTGGCTGTAAAACAAGGCAACAGGTTGGAGGGAAAATCCAGGAGAATAAGGACTAATTATCACCTCCTGTGTTGTGTTTTTGATGTATTCATTGTGCAATTAGACAAAAAAAAAAAAAAAACCAGCAGAAAAGGTTAAACACTTCAGCGGGGAGTTTTGGGTGCGATCATTTATCAAGTCAAAACACTCACCCACTCAAGGACTCGGGGTCAACGCGTCTGGCATTTATGCAACAGGCTGGAAGAAGTGGGCTGTGACGATGGATGACAGCTTTAACAGGCTTTGTTTTCATAGCACAGGTGTTCATCTCTGTTCAAGAAGAAGCAGCCACAAGATGACAAAATTAAGAAGGTCTCACAGTTGGTTTGGGGCTGTTTTACAGTCTAAACACTTGAAGACTCTGGTGCTAAAAGAACTGAAGTCACATTTGACAATTCTAGTTGAGCAAATAAACATTTGTTCAGTTCACAAGATAAATATTTTAACAGATGTTTGTGACTTTAGTACTTTTAGCACCAGGGTCTTCAATTTTACCATCAAGAGTGAAAACAAATTGTAATGAACCAGATAAAGACCCAGAAACACAATCACAGACAGGAATAGGATTTTAAACAGTTTATTCAACAAACGCTGAGTTAACAGTTCAGAGTCAGAAGCTTTAAGCTTAGTCCAAAGTCTCAGTTCAAAGTCTTAAGAGCAAAGCTCAGTTCAATGAAGTTCACAGTCATATCTTAATTTCTTAAGCCTGGATCATCCCATTAGCTGCCATGATCCTATTGTTGGATACATCTAATGCCATTCTCTGACTTCTGCCAACGATGAGTGAAGGTTCAGCCAAGTGATCTGACAGATACAGAAATACTGTGTGTGTCAGTGATGAAACAACAACTTAGTGATGTCCTTCCCCTCCCCTTTGGGTCATTGAACTGTATCCTGGCTATTTTATTCCCTCAGACACATATGTGTGTCCTTTTCACACCTACAGACTCACCACTGTCCCATGTTAGAGTGAGGAGGCTTAGATTTCAACCATCGTTCAGGTTCTGTTTCAGCTGCATTGAAACAAGCAGCCTGATACTGTCTGTCACAGTCAGTGTTTCTATCAGAGATTTGCTTTACACATTCTTGGTCTAACCCTAACCTCAGTCCTACCGATAGGGATCTATGAAGAGTGGACATGTAAAGATGTCTACGAGCCCCAGCCCTGAGGAGAATCAAAGTGTTGGGGCTCTTAGACATCTTTTAACATTGATTCTTTTCATGAAACCCTGACATTATGATGCCGAAAACTGAGGAGAAGCAAAGAAGACAAAGAGGTTTTTGGGTTCTTAGGGTGAGGAGAGTGGACGGTAAAAGTCCAATCCATCCAAGAGCCCTGACACTGAAGAAAAGGAGGTGGTGGAGGAGGTGTTTACTCTGTTAATTAAAACCAGAGTGAGCAAAGTTATAAAGGTCGACATTAGAAAGTGTTCTAAATTAACTCTGCAACGTTTGGGTTGTCTGGTCTGTTGGAATAACAAACTGTCAACTTCATTTCCCAACTTACAGCTGAATGTACATCTGAAGTTCTGCAAAGTTTAGTCTACCTAACTGCATTTCAGTGCTATTCCTCTGTGGCTGCACTAACATATCACTTATACATTCCCAGGCTTTTTCAGTTGACCAGTGAGCAGCTCCAGCAGAGCAGCTGGGGTTCAGTGGTTTGTTCAAAGTCACCTTGGTGGTATTAAAGGAAGCAGAGTAGCATTACTCACAGACTCTTTTTTTTTTTTCTACCCACACGTTCCCTGCTGGCCTGAGCATTTAAATTGGGCCCCAAGGGTTTTAAACGTCACAGAAGCAAATATACACAGCTTACATCAGCTGAATCACCCGACTCGACTTAGAGAGATCAGTGACTCACAGCCTGACAGCCTGAGTGAACTTCACAAACAAGAATTTAAGAACAGGAAAATTTGAATGGTAATATCAGAGGGACTTTGGGGACATTGGGAACTGAGTATCAAGTAGGTGGATGGTGTCTAGAAAAAGGAAGTGTTGATTGAAACAGGGCGTAGAAAGCTTTGAACTGGTATCTGTAATGTTGCAGAACACCTGCAAAATGAACACTCCAGACTGTTGAAGACTGAAAGATTCAAAGTGTTTATTGTCATGTGTCAAGTAAAGAAACAGGGTTCACTCTACAATGAAAATATTACGTTGTTGTCCACGTTGAATGCCTCAAGAATTTAAGAAAAGTGTAAAAGTATAAATATAAAAACTGACATAGAATAATTTAAGTATGAAAATGCAAAAAAACAAAACAAAAAAAAAAAACAAAGTGGCATTTTAAGAAATGGAATGCAAGAGAAGATATATATCATCTGGGTACATCTGGGTAATTGTGCACATTTTCAGAGGTAAATGGTGTACAGCGTGTGCAACATTGCCCGAGATAAAAAGTATGACATATGATAAACACTATGATATATGTTTATATACGGTGCATAAAGCATCAGAGATAATCACTGTGGTGTAAATATGTTTATATAAGCAGGGTTCCTGCACAAGTATGGAAAGTACAGAAAAGGATGGAATTTGATTTTATAAATTTCCAGGTTTGGAAAACTATGGCAAATGCAAACAAATGTATGGAAAAAATATTCATGTTTCCAAGACTATCACCACTGTTCTATTTTCTAAAACATAAAATTATTCATATCTAAAAAAAAATAAATAAATGGATTGATCTGTTTTTTTTTAGGTTCTTGCCAGTGCAGCTATCACGTTTGTGTGAGAGCACATACAGTAGTTACACATCCTAGAAAACCTTCTGATCTTATCCTCCTCCAACCCATTTTAAGCCCCGCCCACGTGTCGTCAAGTTTTACTGCTGCTTTGATGGACAGGTCATGTCCACACACTGTTGGTGAGTGAGCCGTTCAACATGGTCTGTACGATCACTGGCAGAACTCAGAGGGTAGACATGGGCACTGGTACCAATTATGGGCCCCATGAAAGCATGAGTGTGCTGAACCCTACACAACTGTGTATGTGTGTGTGTGTGTGTGGGGGGGGGGGGGGGGGGGGGGGCCATTAAACACCCCCACACCCCCCCCCCCCCCCCCCCCCCCCCCCCCCCCCCCCCCCCCCCCCCCCCCCCCCAGATATACACACCATCACTGACAACAGTGTAAAAACAAAAGCAAATACCATAGTTTTAATGTTTGCCTCCCCACTTCTATATCTCTTATGTACAGCAGATCTTACATGACATTTTCAGGACTTCCACCCTGTATAGCCGACCCCCCCCTCCCTTCATCGGACTTTTTTTTTTTTTTTTTTTTTACCAAGACTGAAAAAACTATGGAATTTTGAAATGTCACATGTGTAGGAAGCCTGTATAAGGAGTGTAAACAGTATCACAGTTGAAGTGTGAACACTGAGCAGTCAGTACATGTTGTAGCCTGTCAGCTGTGAAGGAGCCCGATGGTGGAGGGAAAGAACGAGTTCCTGTGTCTGGATGTTCTCCACTTCAGATTCCTGTGTCTTCGGCCTGGTGGGAGGAGAGTGAACAGTCTGTTTTGGATGTGGGTGGGGTCCTAGATGATCGAAGCAGCCCTCCTGTTTTTCTGGGTTCGATCGAAGATGTAACACATTAACACAGCTGCTAGTCTTCCCACCAACACAGCCCTGCTGCTCGGTCTGGGCCAGTGCTAGTCTGGTTGCTTAACTACAGATCCATCCCAGAGGCACAGCACAGTATACGTGGCCAGTTACAGCCAGGAACGTAGATTTTTGTACAAGCTATATACATAATATTAACCCTGCAAAGTAAAAAGTGCTAAAGAGAGAGCTAGTGTGTTGGGATGTGCTAAGAAGGAGCGCCTGATGCTGCAGGGATGGGAGGTGCTAAAGAGAAAGTATTCTGCGGGAGGGATTCTTCTAATTCAAAATGCAGTGGAAGAGGAGTATTACAAGGTATTACAGTATTAATAAAATATATTTGATCTTAAACCTCAGCCTGTTACTGCACCTATGCACCTATACTGTCTAAAAACTATCAGGGGTAATTAAGGACATACAGTGTTTCCCAAATGTATTCTTCCAGCTCCACCCAGTCTAAGGTGTCCCACTGCTGCCATCATTGAACAGTATTTG
>JAQQZY010000002.1:35003808-35014755 GCA_030068375.1 Ostorhinchus rueppellii | reverse complement strand
ATCTATCTATCTATCTATCTATCTATCTATCTATCTATCTATCTATCTATCTATCTATCTATCTATCTATCATGTGTTGTATTACATGAGGCACATGGTGGTCACACCAAATACTGACTGGTTTTCTGAAAACCCCAAAACAGTAAAACTGCACATTTTAAAGTGACCTTTTATTCTGGCCAGCCAAAGGCACACCTGTGCCTTAATATACATCATCTAATCAGCATCTTGATATTCCACACCAGTGAGGAGGAGAAGATCATCTCGGCAAAGGAGAATGGTAACTGGACTGCATTTATATACTGCATTTTCTACATGTTCATGGTGACCTCAAAGCGCTTTACAAAGCCTCACATTCAGCCATTCACTCACACACACACTCATATGCCAGTAGGAGGCTGCTGCCATACAAGGTGCTGCCAGACCTACTGGGAGACATTTTAGCGTTCAGTGTCTTGCTCAAGGACACTTCAATATGTGGACAGTCAGAGCCAGATTTGAACTGCCAACTTTTCTATCAACTGAGCCACAGCCACCCAAAGAGATGCACTCACTAACGCAGATTTAGACAGTGAGGTGCAATAATCAACTATAATGTGCAAGTTAAATGCAATTTTCCAGTAGGATGATTGGTGCATAAATAAGAACTGAAAAAAAGCAAAAATGCCACTACATTTACATGAATGAGTCAGCTGAAGCATTTCTGATGCTGTCTTCACTTAACATGACCCTTGACCTTTAATGATTTCATCCTTGTGAATGTTTTTGCCATTTTGTAATTTGTTCAAAATGTTCCTAAGATACATTGTTCACAAGAACAGGATGAACATGAGACCACGAGACCACCCTTCATGAGAATCACAAAGACTAAAAGGGGAGCAGTGACAACTGGTAAACTAAAAAAACATATATAAATAAAGTAAACAAAAAGAAGGAATACTTAGGAGAGAGCAGTGAGGGAAAGTAGGAAAGGAGTATTCTCACCAGTGTCGCCTGCAGGGATAGACACAGAGAGGTTAGGAAAGGAGAAAGAGGAGTTGGGAAGAAAAAAAGGAGGAAATAGAGAGAGGGAGGATGGGTACTGCCAACACAGTTTCTGTTAAACACACAGGCAAAGAAAAAAAATGCTTGCGGCAGGAAGAGAAACAAATACAGCAAAATGCAGAAACAAATACTGCAACTTTTTGTCTAAGCTGCAGAAAAGCGTAGACATACTTCTATACTCCACGGGCCAAAGGGTTCCCAGACAAAGAACAGTGCATGAGAGTGTTGCGTGTGCGCTCATATGAGGCTTTGTATGTAAATGTGGGCGGATGTGTGTGAGTTCAGGTAGATAGGAGATGGCAGAGACAAGACCAAGAACAGAGGAGGAGGGCACATCTAGAAAAGCAGATCTCTGAACTGTACGTCACGCTCCATCTTATCAGACAAGACAAATAGAGAAAGAGAGTTTTATCTTGGCTGGTCAGAAACGCTGTGCTGTTGTCATCGTCTGAATGAATCACCACCCAGAGAACACATTCAGGACGGACTTTCATACGCCTTAAATGTGTCTAATGATGCGGATTTAAATGTACAGGCCTGGTTTTTTTCTTTGACTATTTCTGGGTCATGTAGAGGATAAAAGTCGGAAGTACTGAAGCGAGAAGAGTAACAAACAAGTCCAAGGACACGTCAGCAGGGAGGACAACAAGAGGCTTGAAGTCAAACTAATCACATTAACCTGTAAAGACCCAAACATCCACCAACGACTGAAACCATCGACTGATCGAAACCGTCTCATACCTGTTGGTCCATTAATAACATCAATACATTTAAGTAATTAGTGTAAAATACAGTTCTTCATCTTTTCATGGTCATCAGATATGACCCATTTGGTCGTTCAGAGGCTCCGTAGTTACCATGGAAACACCGTCATCTTCTACAACATTGATTCACCAGTAAAACCCATGGACACAGAGGACAAAAAGTCACATTTTCTTCAGTTTTCTCTGTTTTTGATATAAATACCTTCAATTTTAACCTGAGATTCTATGAACATCTACATCCGTGTTTTTCAACCTTTTCAACAAACGCCCCTTTATATTATCATGCCCCCCCCCAACCAAAAAATTTGCAATGAGGATATGTTGTCGAGGAGGGGAAGTGGGTCTGATCAAGCTTTTAGATATTGACCTAACATAGAGCTTGATATTGATACTTATAATGTACAGACGGACGCTCCCATTACAGTCTTAGGGCCACCTTCTCAGCTTTCTTGTTCCAAACGCCCCCGCTGACTGTACCCCAACACCTCCATTGAGAAACACTGATTCATATTATCAGTAACTAAATACAGGAAAATTCCTGTTCACTCACTATTCACTAAAAAAAACGCTAATTAAAGAAGATAATATTACAATAACTGGTGATAAATACCTTAAATGAGTGATATTCAGCTTTTTTTTTCATTCAGCATCTCCACGTGGAGATACTGCACGTGTGTGTACGTGTTCATGTGCTGGTGTTTGTGGACGTTGGCCGATTAGGTTTTAGCTCTTTTACAATGCTGATCTCCACCTGAGTAATGACTTTCCTAATGTACACTTAAGCCACAGGTTTCCAACAAATTATCCATAGTAGGCATAACACACCCCATGTCAGCAGCTGAGTGACTATAAATCAGCTATTTTCCATGCACGGCATTGTGGGATACAATATCTTAAAATATCCAACTAACCAAAAAAAAAAAAAAAAAAAAATAGCAAGGGTAAACGTTCTGACTTAAAATGATGTTGCCATTGTTTTTAATAAACCACTGCAGTTGTTCATTAAATCTGTGTGTGTTTGGGTTCTGTACTGGTGAATAACCAAACACAAGTAACCATTCTAGGAGAGAGGACACAGAAAGTCTATGACAGCACCGTTCAGTACTTACAGCAGTGATATTAGTCTGTTTTAAATGTCCTTGTTCCTTTTCCCACATGTCCCTGTGGTCTCCATAAACTGTAAATGCTCTGCTTGGCTCTGAATTCTTCATTAATTCAACTCCACAGATCCATCTTCAACACTATTTCTGAATAATGACACCAGAAAGGTGGTTTGGAGCGCTGGCCCTTTAAATGCACTTCAGGCCCCGCCCCCTCCAGGTTGTTGGCTGTGCTGCTCTGTCACGTTCAACCAACAAGTGAACATTTGAGGTAATGGGCTCAAAGTTTGGACATATTTTCAGTTTTTACTACAATCGCTGCGGCTGATGAACAATTGTGTGGAACTGGAGAAATGTTGGTGAGAAGTCTGGACCTTATTTGTGCAAATGTGGGGATGGAACTAGTTATAGATCTAACAGATTAAGCAGGAATTAAAATCCACTTAATTTTTGCCAAAATGAATACAAAGATAATTTTGCAGCAAATCCAAAACTTTTTTTTTGGCCTATTAGATTCCCCAGAATGTGGGCGGTCATAAACAGGGGTAAACATGACACATTCATGGGGCCCAGCAGGGAGTTATTCTTCTGCTAGTTTCTATCAGTATTTCCTGTGCATATATTCAGTGTTGTGCTGCAATTGGAACCTCTTTTTTTTTTTTTTTTTTACCCAAAAGATCAATAAAGTTCTATCAAATGTAATGTAATCTAAGACTCCCCCTCAGACGTGAATTACAGTGTTCTCTAGTGACTGCAGGTTATTACAGATGTTTCTGTAAAAACTTTGCCACAGTCGCATCAATTGCCTTTTAAACCAGCATTTAATGTAAGCATTGCAGCGTCACACAGCACATTTTCCACCACTCAAACTACACTTTAATGCCTTCCTGTCTTTATTAACTTGTCATCTGTTTCCTCTCTCTTTGGTTCCTGTTGGCTGTGGGGATACAAAAGGAAGAATAAAAGCCAGTGGGTCAGAGTGGTGCACTTTCACTCTGCCAGCAGCATCACATTGTTATGTTGCTTTCTGCAGTTCCTTTTATTTAATTCATTGAGTCGGGAGTCAGTGGCAGGTGCCAGGGCTCCCACCTTCTCTTCCTTGTTATGCTGTGAGCAGTATTATCTGGCATTAAATATGCACTTTACACACTGCAGTTTGGTTTTGGCATCTGGTGTGTAATGGTCTCTTTAAGCCTCGACTTTGAGAACACGACATGCACCATCAAAAGAATTTGGGGATCATCCACTTGGTATTTTCCAAGTAGATGGAGTCGTTCTGTCTCAGTCTCAGCTTCTCCAGGAGTAAGAATACTGGTGGAATACTGGAATACTTCACTTGGCAAGATTTCTTGAATTCAGATTGTTAAATCTCTAAATAAGCATGTCAGCACATGTATGAACACTGGAAATAAGAAATTAAGTCTTATTATAAGTTATTATATATGTTACGTCCCAGCCTAGGGGTTCACCAGGACGTACAGAATATGTACAATTCTTTCACTCCCAGCTCCCAAGTTACAAAATGCCAGACCGAAAACAAAACTAAATTTCACAATATTTATTATTAAACAACTAAAGGAGGGTAGGAGTAGGGCTGGCTAAAACAACAAACAAAAGTTCTTCTTCAAAAAGGTAAAACTAAATACTCTATTCTCAAAACAAAAATCGGGAAACAAAAGACAATATTCTAATCTAAACTCCCTAACGAAAAAAACAGGAGAAAGAGTCAAACAAAAAGAGCCGCCCTCTCCTACAAATACAACACACACGATCTAAAACGAACATCAAAATCTATTTACAAATATTTACAAAAACTCTCAAATGATACACGATGGCTGGAAATGAAACACACAGAAACGGGTTGGAAGGAGGAAGTGACCGAGAGAGAGAGAGAGAGAGAGAGAGAGAGAGAGAGAGAGAGAGAGAGAGAGAGAGAGAGAGAGAGAGAGAGAGAGAGATATAGAGAGAGAGAGAGAGAGAGAGAGAGAGAGAGAGAGAGAGAGAGAGAGAGAGACGACAGACTCCTCTAATCCGCTGCTCCTTCCTGAAACAAAAACGATGGCACACAAACACAGCACTCCTACAGGATTGGGGGGGAAACGCACACTATACAGAAATACACATAAATATTATGACCAGGGTTATAACATATGAGTTTTTATATCTTGGTAAGAACCAAATAATTTGCAGTGCAATGCTGAGTACAAAAAAACCCTAACAATATTTCAAAACTGAGACTGTCTACACATATGGTATTTCCAAAAGTTATGTAAAGTAAAAGCTCACTTCTGTGAAAATCTGTAAAAAGCAGCAGCGCCTTGTGCTCCCTCCTGCTCTGCTGTCAGTCTGCTGCTGTGCGTTTTACATTTAGCACAAAGAAACACAGATCTGTCTTTGTTCTGGAGACGTAGAACTGTCATTGATCCAAAGACGTGGTTCTCTGTCTGTATATTTCCAGCACTAAAAGTTTCCTGTGTGACAATCAGCAGCAGCATATGGATTCTAACGACATTGTCATATGTAGTGATGAATTCAAATATGGCGTCCAAAGTGTGAACAACACAAAGCCATTGTAGCACCCTGTAATGTAATATAACACGTGAAAATGTAACTCAATTTGCACTGAACTTGATCAACAATGTTTAAAAAAAACCCAAAACAAAACAAAAGTGTAATAACGTCACCAATAATCTAATAAAACATCCTGACTGATATTATAATAACATTTTTACTGATAATGTAATACCTTCTAACATTATTGGGACTTTATTACATTTTCAGGTGGGTCCCCCCCCCCCCGCAAAACTGATAATATCAAACGTGACAGATAATGTACCCACCTGAAAATGTAATAAATCCCCAATAATGTATTACGGTATTAGATTATTGGTAAAAAAAAAAAAAAAAAGGTTATTACAATGTCAGTCATGACATTTTATTACATTATTGGTGAAGTTATGACACTATTGGGTTTTTTTGTTTGTTTTTTTTTACATTTTTGATCAAGTTAAGTGCAAATTTAATAACATTATTGGTGAAGTTATTACAGTATTGGGTTTTATTACATTTTCAATTGAGTGAAGTGTCAATTTTATTACATATACATTACATATAGTTACAATAAAACTGAATCAAGGTTAAATGTATACAATGACACTATTAAGACTAAAATTTATAATTGATGTCTAACAGCTTTGCAACAGAGAAATAAGTTTCTTTCTGTATTTACTGGGCCTGAAAAAGGACACACTCCACTACTCATTTGGATTTGAAACAAAAAGATGCTGTTTTGTATTTTTTTAATCAGCTTAACACACTTTTTCACCTACTGAAAAGGAGCTTGTACAAACATGGGACGGAGTTACAAAGGTGTGAGAGATGAGTTGCCTTGGGTTGTTCTATCAGGAAATTTAAATAAGCAAACACATCTTTATTCCTGTTCCCCCTGTGCTGCTTTATTTGTCGTTCTCATTGCATTTCCATAAATCCTGCTCTACTGATCAACTTCGGTAACATTTTCATCGGGTTACAGCATGTTACCCAACCTGTGTACACACCAGTCTCATGGCTGTTCGTCTTTTAGCGTCCTGTGGTTTTGGCATCGTAGCAGCGCAGTGTGTTTGAGCCCGTGCTAATTAAAAAAAGCTGGCAACTCATCGTGCTTTGTTTGTCCCGCTGCTGCTTTTCTGTGGCAACATAGAAGGAAAAAAAATAAATGCATATTTATCAGACCGGTGCTGGTTGTTGTGCTGCGTGTGTTTTATTTTTCAATTTTTTTTTTCCCATGGAGTCGAATAAAATGTAACAATATCAGCAAAACAGTCCAAGGTCAGCAGAAAGAAAAATAAACGATAAGGTATGCACGGTTCTATTACTGCTGGAGCTGTGCCCCGGCTACGACTGCTAACAGCCATGAAGGGGAAAACAAAATGCAATACATGAGGGGTTTTTAAACAGTTCAGCCAAACACCTGAAAGACAAATGTGTCCTCTCAGCTCTAGTCCGGCTCTTATTCAAACATCGGGCCTGGTCTCTCTTGTGAGCAGGACAGCTGGAGCTTACTTTGGCGATATCACTAAATTACCACCTTCTTTTCTGGAGACATTGGCAAGATCTTGGGGAGTAATTCTCCATGTGGCAGCCTGTGGTGATACACAGCCACCAGGCTGGATCAGGCAGGAAATCATTCCACCTACTTTATGACATAAAATAAGAGGAATGTGGTCCACAGTCACAAATGAAGCTGAAGTTTGCAGAGTCGCACCATTAAAGGTAAAATGAGGGGAGGGAAAGTCAAAAGTGCATGGGAAGCTAGGGCTGCATTCACAAGGCAGCCAGAGTTTGTTTGTTTGTTTGTTTGTTTGTTTGTTTGTCATGAGGCTACAGAGCTAAAGGGAGAAACTCCACCAACTGCATGATTCTCAAAATTCCTCTAAGACAGGAATGATGAGGGCTTGAACAAAAGATCAAATGTTTTTTCTATAAGGGTTTGAATTTGTGTAGTGGTTGTACCATCTAAGAAAGGATCAACTTCAACATGGGTTTAACCCCTTGACGCCTGAATTTATTTCCAACAATGGGGAAAAAAAAATCACTTGTGTTTTTGCTTTCAAGTAGATAGCATTTTGGTTGCATTTTGAAGTGGAGGGGGTTTGATGCAAATTCACAACAGTCGGCGTCAGGGGGTTAAGTGGGTGTCGGACTCAAAATGAAGGACAGGTATTTCACACAACATTTATAAACAGATCTATTAACTTGTTTTTGTTTTGTTTTTTAATGGTTGACTCCATTAGCATCAAAGTGGGAAAGATCAAGGTTTTAAAACAGTGAATATCAACTTATTTTTTACACATTTGTATGGATGGATTTTTTTCCCGCTTCCATTAACAGTATCACTTATTAACTCGATTCCCCGTGGATTCACGTATCAGTTCTGATTGGATCAGGAAACACACTATAGTAACCATGGCTGTGTTTGCATTAAGAGTCAAATATGCAAGATTTTCTGTTTGATTTGAACTCATAAAGGGTTATTGAAAGCTTTAGTTAAAGGAGCCTCTGAGCCTCATCAATAAAGATGGGAATTAATATATATGATTGATTTTGCCTGTTGGTCCAATTCCTTATCGATTCTCATTGGGTGAGGGAATAAAACATTAGAAACAGGATTGTTTACATTAACTGTCTTTAATACTTCCATCTCTCCACAGAAAATATAACATATAGAGTTTATATACATAATAAGAACTGATGACGCTGGGCCCAGTTCACACAAGCACCTCGTGCAGGCAGGCGGAGGTGTGTGCGGTGATTGTACTTCCATGTAGAAATGTGAGTTTGCTGATAGTGTAGGGCTGAACCCCAAACCCCCTAGCCCTCCATTTTGCGCATTCACGTGAAGAGGTAGTGTTGTCCTGATTCTCAATTAGACGGAGGGGAGGGGCTAAGGTGAAGGCCTGTATAGGACAACAAATGAAGGGGTAGGAGGAGTTTCACAGAATTCTGTTCAGATCATTAGCAGATGGAAGTAAACACAGACACATCGTGCAGCACTGATAAAAGAAACACAAATGTAAGGACTTTCTTCACAAACTTAATCATGTGAATGACGGTTTAATGCTGTTTCAGTGTGTTATAGATCGCATTTGCGTGGTTTATAGTTGGCAGATGTGTAACACACCAAGGAAGAACCCAGAAGCAGAACCACAGACAGGAATAAAATATAATCCCTTTTACTGAAGGTGGTTTAAACAGTTCACAGTTCAATAGTCCAATAAAGCACACAAATCCAACAATCCTCTTCGTCACCCATTGGTGCGCAGAGTTCAAAGAGTCCGAATCCGGGGATTCAGGACAGGCCCCTCATAGGTCGGGGACGGTCCGGAGGTTGTTTACCATGAGATCCAGCGGAGGGCAGACAACAGGCTTGGTTGGGGGTGAAGGGCAGGTCAAACCCCGGGGATAAGACTTTAAGATATTGTCCAGGTGAAAGGCAGGTGATGTTTCCAGGGAGCAGGCTGGAGACTTGGTCAGGCATTAACAGATCAGAGACAGGAGAGGGACTAGGCTAAACGGGGACAAAAACTGGTCAAACACAGAAACACCAAACTGGGAGAAATGCTGGAAAGTCTTGCTGAGCATAGAACAATCTGTCAAAGAACTGACAGGAGAGAGAGGAATATAAAGTGTGCTGGAGAATATTTACAGAAACAATGTTTTACATCTGTTTATAGCGGCGTTGATGACTGCTGATGATGGAGCAGGTCTGGAAGGGTTGTCCCATTCCATAGGAGAATGTTTCACCCCCTACCCCTTACACTCTGTTTCAAGGGGTAGTGCCAAGTGCAAGGGGCAGGGGGAGGGGTGGATTGGGATTGGGCCTTGGTGTGTTTGTATGAGCTTTGGTGCATAATCACTGCAACAATCACTAAAACCTTTTACTTTTCTCTTTCACTGTTTTTCTTTGCTTAAAGCTGCTTGCTCTTTCCTGTCACTCTATTTCCTCGACCATGTACCACTGCTCTTTCTCTGTTTTGTTGAGGAGGCATAAGACACAATGTGAACAGTTCTCTTTACAAATACTGCTGAGGAATATTACTGTTTATCTCTAAAGACTGTTTTCCTAAGCAGCACAGATTACTTACAGGAGGGAAAAACGAAGAGAATGAATGGGAACACATAAGTGGTATGATTACTGCCTGCTATTTTGTTCCATTTCATTTCCATTTTCTTTTGTATAATTTGTGCTGTCCAGTTTCTTTTTAGGGGCATTTGAATTGTAACACAAAACTGAGCCTTTAAAATAAACCAGCCAAGAGAAACACATTCTACAGACAATAGAACATACTGAACTATGTAAATTTAATAATTCAATTATTAATAATTCAAAGTAATATTTCTGTTTTCTCTCTCTATTTTAACCTAGTGCTACTTTTGTGGCAGTTCCCAAATTAATTTTTCTGTATTTCTCACCATTTTTAAAATAATGTTATTGTCTGTATTTTGCATTTTTTTTTGGTGTAAATCATATGTTTTCTGATATTTAAAGGAGTCATATGTAGATTTGTGGCCAAAACTGGTGCTGCAATCACATTCAAAATATTGTAAAGCAAAGCAGGGGTGGGGAATCCAGGTCCTCGAAGGCTGGTATCCTGCATGTTTTAGATGTTTCCCTCTTCCAGCACACCTGACAGTCGTCATCAGACTTCTGCAGAGCTTGATGATGGGCTCATCATTTGAATCAGGTATGTTAGAAGAAGGACACATCTAAAACATGCAGGATACCAGTCCTCAAGGACCAGGATTCCCCACCCCTGCTGTAGAGTGTTGTGCCCCCTCCCCGTACCCCAAGAGTAGGGGCTGCCAGATCCATCATGAGCTTCTTCTACAAAGAGCTACCATGGCGAGCAATGAGTCCTACACCAGTACTTATCCTAGTCCCAAGTCTCTGCTTTAGGGACTGGGCCATGGTGTTTTGTTCTGGTCCAGCTCAGCTTAGCAGAAACCACCACAGCCCCGGCCCACAGTCTCACCACGCAGTTTTGTTTCTTACTTTCTCATTACTTTTGAACGACATTATGAAAACAGAGAAAAACTAGAAAAGCACTCGGAGAGTGCAGACCTCCGCCAGGGTAGTGTTTGTACTGTCCTCCACGAGATGGTGCTGAATGACCTCATATACAGCTCAGTGCCACCGTGCCCTATCTCTCAATGATCAAGAAACTTTTTAAAAATTCCTGGATCCAGACGGTGATCCGGATTACCACCAATTCCTGAAAATCTCATCCAAATCCATTCAAAACTTTTCAAGTTATTTGGAACACAAAGAGAAAAACAGATAAACACCAGCAAAAACATAACCTCTTTGGTAAGTAAAAGCAAAAGTTACTTTTTCAGCAAAGATATTGATAACTGAATATAAAAACAACTGTTTCCATCCACTGTCACTGATCCAACTCCATGGGTTTTACTGTTGAATCAATGTTGTAGAAGATGACGGTGTTTCCATGGTAACTACAGAGCCTCTGAACATCCAAATG
>JAQQZY010000002.1:34815695-34825945 GCA_030068375.1 Ostorhinchus rueppellii | reverse complement strand
ACAGATCTGAATACACACACAGATCTTTATTACACACGCGGATTGTGCATGCGCACATATGGATTTGTATTCGCGCACACAGATTTGTATTCACACACACAGATCTGACTTACAAGCACAAATCTTAACATGTGCACACAAATTTCAGATACGCACTTGCAAATAGTTTTGCTACAATAATACTCTCATACTCTAGGCTCAATGTACATAAGCAAGAAGACAAACAATCCCAAGAATCATCAACACTCAATACAAAGGAGCGATCTACTAACGAAAAATAGAAGTTCATAGACCAGTATTGAACTCCTTTGTTCCATCCTTTACCACACAGAGCTCAAACGACTTATCAATTAATCGACGTATCGACTCAAATGTTCTTCAGTGTTAAGTAAAACAACACTTTAGCCTCTACCCGTTTCCTACACTGCTGCACCATTTATAGGTTTTATTTGGTTTAGTTTCTTCAAATTGTACATATTTTTTCTTCACCCTGCTGGCAAACATGCTGCGATCACAAACTCCTGCAGTGACGATGCTGTTAGTTTGTTGAAATGTTAATAATTACTCGGAAACATGAAGTGAAAGCGTGAACCCAACTAGACCAGTGAAGCTTTAAAATGTTACCTCACAGCATATTTGCAGAATACCACAATGCTGGCTATGTCTACAGGTGCTTCATTGTTTTATTTGTACACTCTGTTAAAAAGCAAGTTGGATTTACATTAAAGGAGTCATATTTTGTTAAGCACACTTTTATTAGTTTTTGGTTCATTTATTTGTGTAATTGGACCCTAATAGTTCCAACTGTTTTAATTTGAACCCTCCAGGTGCTGCTCAACTATCTGTATCTATGTATTTCTGCAACCCTTTTTAATTTTTGCTTAATTTGTCATGTCTATAACTAATTACGTCAAGATATTTGCACATATAAGGTCCAGACTTCCAACGAACTTTTCTCCCGGTACGCCATAATTGTTTGTCGGCAGCAGCGGTTATAGTAAAAGCTGAAAATATGGCTAAACTTGGAGTCCATTACCTCAAATGTTCAGTTGTTGGTTGAATGGGACTGAGCAGCACAGCTAACAACCTGGAGGGGGCGGGGCCTGAAGTGGCTTGTGTACATTTAAAGGGCCAGCGCTCCAAACCACCTTTCTGGTGTCATTACTCAGAAATAGGGTTGAACATGGACCTGTGGAGTTGAATGAAGAATTCAGAGCCAAGCAGAGCGTTTACAGTTTCTGGAGACCACAGGGGCATGATGGAGCATGAAGGATTCAAATTAAGAAAGCAAAATATCTCTCCTTTAAGTGGTGTTTCCCAAGGTAGTCTACATCCTGAGGAGGTCTGGGGTGTGTGGGTTGGAGGTCCTTAGACCTTTGTATGCTTTGATAATCCAGATTTGCAACAGCAAAGCAACAAATTGTGCTCAAAGCTGAGTACAGATGCTGTTTTTACATTACACAGCATATATACTAGGAGCTTTTCCAACATCTTATCAAAAACACAGCTGGTAACAACACAGCATCTCAGTGACACGACCATTTAAAAGCAGCCAAATCCTCTTGCCTTCGTTCCAGAAGTCCATCAGTTTAGTAGACCCCCCACTCTGTTTAAAGCGCTATCACCTATGCTGTGAAAAAATACTCAATGATCTTACCAGTGTATTCCAGTCTCTGATCCACTCAGTAATCGGAACAGTTCAGCCTCTGCCATCATCAGGATGCATAGGCAGTAATTTGGTTGTGCTTTGGTAAAAGGATTACTCTGCTGTTGTAATTACTTGAGAAATGTTTATTTTTGTGGGGTTGCACTACACAGTGATTAGGATACCTGGAGAAGTTGTTTGAGTTGAATTCCCAGATTGAGGCTCTTAGATATGATGTGGAATCACTTGAGTAACAACACCAAATATAATTGTAACAAATTAAAGTCAGTTAGGTCAAACATCTTCCATACGTCCATATATTCTAGTCTGACTTCCTTTACAAACATGCCATCTTCATTAAACTGTAATTTATGTTCTCACTCTGTTTAGCATAATAGTCTCAACAAACAAAACATCATATTGCTTGGTTCATTGATCTTGCTTCTCTACAGCATGTGCTCATATTCACAGCCTCCCCCCCCACACACACACACGCACACACAAAATATGGTATACATTCGCCATTGTATTGTTTAAATAAGCTTATGCATTTTACAACATTGCACATGAGCTCCAGTCCAGTCCACCCCAGATCCCAGATCATCCCCCCTCCCAGGCTTATACTATAAGCACTAGGCATCATGGGTAATCACTACATCCATCTCTCTTCTCACTCTGATATGCCTATCACTCTGGAACAGGGTCGATCTGACCTGGTAGAGTTTCATACAGTCTTCCACTTAAAGTTATTGCCAATCATTCATTTATCAGACAGGGGTCGTTGGTTATTTACCTGCATGACTAGTTTCAGCTACTTCCTGTAGCCTTCGTCAGAAGCGTCACAATGATGTTACTGTGACGTGTCTTATAGGCTGCTCAGGTGGGTTGGCCACTAGTCGAGGAGGTAAACAAACAATGACCCCTGTCTGATGAATGAATGATCGACAATAAAAGGGTCAATCTGGACTCATCAAACCACATGACCTTTTTCCGTTGAATCAAATCCGTCAAATCTTTATACTATTTATCAAACCGATGGTTGTTTAAGAAGTGAGAAGGGACTCATTGCATCAGTTAAAGGGTTAAAAGAAACTTTAAAGAACTTGCAGCTGAAATATATTAATCACTGCAGTATATCCAATGGAAGGATCTGAGCTATTTTCTGATTTTTATCCAGCTGGGGACTTTTTTTTGTTTTTGGCCAGGCTGTGTACATTCAAAGTGATGCATAGTGTCATTTAACTTGTAGTTTTTTCGTTCAGACCAAAGATTTGCAAAGAGATAAGCTGAAGTTGTGTTTCATATCAATGCACTGCGACAACACAGAACTGTGACTGCTGGATTTTTGTGCTTTTCTTTTTTTTTGGTTACAGAACCTGAATAATGAACAAGGACAATGAAAGTGAGTTATTTAGTCCAGCTTCATCTCTAACATTGTTTCTATTCTTCTGGTATTTAGTCTCTTTTGTGTTATATTTTTAGCTAGGCAGTCAATCATGGTTCATCATCAGACAATAGTGGATAGTTTGTTTATAATTTCCATAATACTACGTTGATCACATTGTCAAGAAACACATGTTGAATGTAGCACTGTCACGCAATCAGAACATATTGTTGATTTCAGACACTTAAATTTAAGACAACTTGTCATATAGGCCAATGTCCGCTCTGCTGATTTCCATATATTAAAGTATTTTAAGCTCCATCTGCAGCTGCATCTGATAATTTTTCAAAGCATCAGACTAATTATGAAAAGTTTATTTGTAGATGTACCTCCTTTCTAGGTAGAATCACCAAATGACAAAATACTTGAATATGTCAAATACAATCAATAAAAAAATAAACATTCATTTATTCATGTCGTCCAACAGAAAAAAATGACAGGAATTAAAAGAAAACTGATATTATTTAACATCTTGACTGGTTATCGAGTAAAAATGAGTTTCAAATAATACTTCTTTCCATTAGTAAATTGCGTTTTTTTCCCCAGTGGACATTGTTTTTATATTCTAGATTATATCCATGTGTTTCATCCTGAACCAGAACCATTTGGCCCATTTTCCAAAGTATTTCTGTTGCTTGGGGATCCTCCTGCATTGCAGAGTCCAGTCATGTAGCGCTGACCTGCTAACAGAGATAAAGAGGCCGACGGAAGACAGAGGAGAACGGCGGCAGACACAAATAAGGTGAAGGTGAAGGTCTGAGATAGAGGGAACAGCTAAAAGTAACAAAAATCAATTGTAGAGATCATGCATTTGCATAAATAAGAATCTCTTTACAACCCAATGAGACAAAGGCTGGTTACGAGCAAAAATAGAACACAGGCTAAAAAACTCAAACTTCTTTAACGCTTTAGCCTCCTGTGTGTCTGTGTGAGTGTTCGGTGTGTATGTTTTAGTTTCAATATTCATAAAAAATCAACCATTTGTTAAAAAGGAAAATTGTCAAAACATGCTGATAGAAGAAACCTGGTTCTTTCCATAGACATCATTGAGCATGCTCAGTGCACCACCTGCTGCCTGTGTGAAGGCGAAGACACACCAACCCGACTGCCGATCGTCACCACTACAAGTAGCCCAAATTATAAGAGGGCTCCTGTCCCCCTGAACACACCAAATCAACTACTGACTTCAGTGTACGTTCTGTGTTCGATGTAAAACCGGAAAATGACAGAACATCTCTCTAGACCTGTGTTTCCCAACCTTTTTTGACCCATGGCAAATATTTTACATTAGAAAAATCACAAGGCACACCACCAAACAAAAATGTCTTTTTTTCAGGTGGGGGGAGGGCACATTGGGGCTGAAGGCGTGTTTGGATCAAGAAAATTGAGAGGGTTGTGTCAGTAACGGACCCCCAGATTGAGGTCCGTTGTATCATAGTATGGGAGGCACACCTTCCCCGCCCCAACCCAACACCTGCAGCTCGTGGGTAACTCATGAATCCACACAGCACTAGTGAGGGGGGGCTTTATCAGCAGAACGCACCACATCAGGGCCAGTTCACTTTCACTTTTTTTTTTTTTGCAAATGCTAACAGCAGACTTGTTGTAGAGTGGATTGATGGTGTGTGCATCTATCTATATCATGCAGCTCGCTTACAGTACCAATGAGATAAAACTGGATCATTCTCCACGGCACACCTGATGACTTTTCACGGCACACTACTGTGCCATGGTACACTGTTTGGGAAACACGGTTCTAGACCAAAACACAGAGCTCACTGTCCTCAGTCATTGTTGTCAGCAGCAGTGTTGAATAGTCAAGAAGGGTTGTTGTTGTACTTATTGAATGGATGTCTAATAATGAGAAGATACTGGCGTTGTCAGCTCTCAAGCTTCTTCTTGTGGAAAAAGAATGTCACAGGTGAAAGGAGAAATCACACTATGCTAACAATGCTAACAGCGTTCACTTCATGGAATGTCTGGTATAGTTTCATTCTGTCTTCCACTTATAATCAATCATTCATTTATCAGACAGGGGCAGTTGTTTGTTTACTAGTTTCAGCTACTTCCTGTAGTCTTCGTCAGAAGCATCACATGATGTTACTGTGACGTGTCTTTTTGGCTGTTCAGGTGAGTTGGTCAGACAGCAGAGAGGGTTTACGCCCCCTGCTGTCTGCTGTCAGGGACGACGGCACATACACCTTTTCACACACCTGGGATGCGATCCTGGGGAAGACGTCAGACAGCAGGGGGCGTAAACCCTCCCTGCTGTCTGACCAACTCACCTGAACAGCCAAAAAGACACGTCACATGTCTTCATCAACATCATGTGATACTTCTGACGAAGGCTACAGGAAGTAGCTGAAACTAGTCAAGCAGGTAAACAAACAACTACCCCTGTCTGAGAAATGAATGATCGATTATAACTTCATGGAATGAATTAAATCCAAAGACAACACTGACTGACACGCATTCAGATATGATATAAGCAGTGAACGGACTATTATAGAAGACAATAAGAGTGTGAAGGACCTTGGCACAGCTGGATTCACATGGAAACTTCTCATTCATTAATTAACTAGTCAAGAGCTTTCCCTCCACCAATCAGATTGGTCGGACTGAACGACTGGTAGTGGCCGATTACACATGTTGAATCAGCTGAAAACAATGGTGACAACATTAAGGACGGCCGATCGCACAGAACACACCAAACAGACTGATGTCAATGACATCGCCAGACTGCCTGACAACATCTGACCGCCGAAAATCAGGTAAGTGTGTCTTCGGCTTAATTTTAAAACCACAGAGATCACCTGTGATCCCGGCACTTATGTATTTTCAAACTACCGTTAATCCTCGATACTTTGTACGATTTTAATCATTCAAACTACCCCTGAAAGCTGGACAGGAATTGTTTTAGTAACTACCACTGCTAAAATAAAAAATGGCTTTAATGAATGTGTGTGATTTCTGAGTGTTTTTTTTTTTTTTTAAATAACTTTAAAATGGGCCTACTTCACAGGGTCTTTAGGATGTGTGAGGGACTGACACACATCAGAGTTGACTTGTCGTCCACTTGTTGTACATCAGTCTGGATGGTGAAGCTGTGAGAGCTGAAGTTCTTTCTGTCTGACAACGATTCCTGAGGCTCCATCAGTTCACGTCGACATCATGTCTTCACATCCATTCAGCAGCTTCATGCTTTGGCCTCTGACCTTATGTGGTGATAGAAGTCTGTCTGAGCTGAGCTAAGCTGGTCTTCATCACAAAGACTGAAGAAGAAAAACCTTTGCCATGGGATGAATTCACACATCCAAGATTGTATCCTTAAAATATTCATCTATTTCCAGTTGCTACATCTGAACTTCGTCCTGTATTGAAATAAGGTGAAGCCTCATATTTGTTGAAAAAATGGGGAAAATCAACAAAGTGTGAAGCTATTGCTACCAAACTAGTATGGATCAAATAAAAATATAGCAAAGCAGTATTACTGACTGGAATTCAAGAAAACAGCATCATGGAGCATCTGTTGGTTGCAACGTCTGCACTAGTGTTATTGTCAATGAAAATTATAATGAAATATCTTTGTTAATGAACCTTTACTGCGTGACGAAAACGAGATGAAACATAACAACAATGGTGGTCGTGACGATAACTATAGTGAAATGTGTAATACAATATTTTTGACTAATAAAAACGAGACTAAATGTAGTTTACAAAACAAAAACTGTGATAAAATGTATTTTCATTTTCATTAACTAGACGAGATAAATTGACGTTATAATTCTTAGTTGACCTCACAGTTTTAGTTCAGGTCTTCCACAGGTTACTGGATGTTTCACACCCAGGCACCTGAAGTCTGGATGGTTTACTTTCTGTCTCATGCTTCAAATGTTCAGGGTCCATAAAGACCTGCTCCCAGTCCGGGTCCACATGGTAGCGTACTGCAACCCAAAGCCAGATGGGAACCGACAGGTTGGGTTGAGATGCCACTGTGTCAGGCATGGTTCACCCCCCCCCCCCCCCAAATAAGGTTTCTCAAGACCACCCAGGCTATTTGCGCAGCAGTGACTGACCAAATACTCAGTCCATAAATATGATAAGATAAACTTGTTTGAACTAAAATGGATTTAAACTAAAAGGAACTGTAGGTTTTGTCAAAACTATATTGACCAGATTAAATAGAATTGTCTGACTAAAAAGAGACCAAAATACGGTTTTCACTGACTAAAACAGGACTAAAATGCGATCAGTTTTTGTCGACTAAAACCAGATTAAAATAGTCAGGTATTATTCCGACTAAAATACGACTAAAATGCTCAGAAGTTTAGTCGACCCAAACTTCACTTGATGAAAAAACTATGAACTTGACTAAAACTAATAAAGACTGAGTTTGGCACGAAGACTAAAACTAAAATTAAATCAGACTGATGAAAACAACACCAGACTGCACCCATACAAAGCACTGGGTGGGTTTTTTGTCAATTAACTCATGGTATTTTCAGAGAACTGAGTATGTCCTGAACACGTTGGCACAGACAGAAAACAATCCACAGTAAATAAGTGATATTTCTTTTTCAGAACAATGTTTTTTTGGGGTTTTTTTTGTCTTTCACAGTGCAAATGAAGGCACCAACCAGTCCTTTGAGTGAAACGAATTCTATGGCAACAGGAACAATGGACCTCCTGATTTCTAAGTGATTCTTAAAGATAAAGATCATGAATGTGTGAAGCAGGATCAACAAAAAAAGACTGTCTGAAGAGAGTGGGGAGTTTCTTTCCAGTGAAAGTCATTCCATGTAAATCTAACCCACTTTGCACGGTACGTGTCTTCACCTGGACACTGGACGTAGACCCAGAGGAACAGAACACACAGGTGAGACTGCAGCTGATGTTGAATTCACTGAACAAGTGTTGCAAGTGTCAGCACCACTGTGAAGAGTTTGGATATGGGATACTCATGGGCGAGTATTTCACACTTTTCTGTTTATCTATGAAGCCTTGGGTGCGTAAAGACCTTTAGTCTGGTGGTGTTAACGTGCAGGAGATGGTGTTCACCACATAAGCACTCAATTTTCCCTGATTCTCACTTTCTTAGTGTGTGTCCTCTGACAAAAATGGTGGGAGTCACTGCAGTAATCATGCACACACATACACAAAAATACACACATTCACTGCTGTGTATTGAAACCAATCCATCACTAAAGCTGGGCACACACTGTGCGATTTTTTTCAGTCGCGGTATTCAGCTGCTGCTCATACTGTGCAAGTGAATCGCACAGGTTAAAATTTCGCAGCTCACGATTCCTGTTCTCATACGATACGATCCGATGCACTGATGCTACACTGCTCACACTACACGACAGGTTGGATACGGTCAGACTCTTGTGTCCGGAATTGCAACGTAAAAAGAAGAAGAAGAATCCGAAAGTGGGAGATGCTTGGATGTTCACAGACGCTTTCCTGAGACTCAGTGATGCTCAACAAAGAAAAACGCGTTGCCCTGGCAATTTGTGCCACTCTGTGCACAGACACCAAAAAGAAAAAGCGATGGTGATGTGTACAGACAAGGAAATGGCTTGGTTTGCCAGTGTCCAGGTAATACACTGTGCTGCCATGCTGCTCTTTTGTCTACTTTTCTCTTCCGTATCTATGTTCGCGGATGTGTAGTGTGACAGGTTGAGGTAAATCAGCTCGTGCAGCTGCTTCAACAGTGCGATGCCCTCATGAGGGGTGACCAGGATTTCAAACAACTTTGGTTTTCATCTGATCGATTGAGAGGTGGTTGTGAGGTCTTAATCGCTTCTCGTTACCCCGTGTACACTACACGATGAGAGACGCACGATTGAGCCAAAACTCCAAAAGAGCCTGATCTCCAAAAGAGTCGCATGACTGAAAAGTTGTGGCAAAATGGGCCAAAAATCGCACAGTGTATGCCCAGCTTTAATCTTTTTCGGACTCAGTGGGATTCAAAGTCCAGTAGGGACGGTGATGAGTCTGGAGCAGAGGTGGGTAATCCCAGCTCAATAGAGTAAAAGTCCTGCCATGTATTTGTTCCAACCACTCACTGAACCAGAACATTTTGATGAGCCCAACTCCTCATCCAGGTAGATGAAGGGATAACCAGTGGAATCACCTGTATTAAGTAAACAGGTAGAACCAATACATGGCAGGACTTTTACTCCATGGAGCTGGGATTACCCACCTCTGGTCTGGACCAACCAGTAGATAAAAAAAATAAAATAAATATTTCCATCACATATAGACTTGTTATCCATCTGTAGCTATGTATCAACAACAAAACATTTTGGTTGAAGGAATGATGCATTTTCAGATTCTAAACTGAGTCCATGTGGGGTACCACAAGGCCTGATCCTGGGACGCTGACTTTCCATTATTAGGGACTGAGCCCTCGGGCAAGGCCCCTCTCACACTCATTTTTGTTTGTAATTCATACTTACCCTCATCTATCTTTCATCTTGTTTGAAGATGCCTACAATAATTTAACATCTGGTATAAAGGACAAGAATTAGTGTCAGAAGTGAACAACAACTTAGTTCAATACAAATAAGTTACTATTTGACATAAATAAAAGTAAATATGGATGAGCAACTCTAGAAACCAGCACTTCAAAAAACACTTTACCTAATGTACACAGATGCAGAAAAAGTTGAATATTGTTATTCATTCACATTCATTCAAAACTGAAAATTGTCAGTTATATTTTAGAAAGAATCACAATTATTAATTTTCCTGTTATTTTTTACAGATGAGATTCATATCATGTTCATTTTCAAGAATAGAGCAAACAAGTAATAATTAATAATTAACAAATTAATTTAAGATGAAAACCATAGATGCTTTGTTTGGCCACTCATGTTTTGTTTGGCCACTCACTTTCATAATTATTTTAAATAATGTAACGCCCAGTGTATTGTCCTCATTCACCCACACCTGCACGTCACCACCCTTACACGTCACCGGACCCCACACTGACCTAACATATATAGATGGGCGTATACCGGATACACGTCGGCGGGCGGCAAACCACAGTGAGGAGAGAGAACATCGGCCCCTCTGTTTGTTTGCTGTGTAATTTTGTCATTAGCACTTACTGTCTCGACACACGCCCTTTCTCTGTGGCTGGTTACGTGCTATCTG
>JAQQZY010000002.1:34683773-34700895 GCA_030068375.1 Ostorhinchus rueppellii | reverse complement strand
AAAACAGATGTAAACTGTGGAAGGATTTGACTTTACATCTTTACTGTACTTTTAAATACACACACACACACACACACTGCAATTTCGTTGTATCTTTCTTGTGCAATGACAATAAAGGCTATTCTATTCTATTCGTGATGATTCGACCATGATCCTGCTGCTAAAACACAATGTATGTATAGAATCAAGTTGGTCTGATTGAAGGTCTGCTGTTCCTCATGGGTCCTCTCATGAAACTTTCCTGTCATCCTCTTTTAGCTTCAGCTCCATCAGTGGATGTGTACATTTCTCTAGTGTATCACAGGAAAATGGCACATTTTGATTGGTAATCCTATAGCATTCACTGCGGAGCTGCAAGGAAAACAGAAGCACAGGATATTTTCAGATGTGCTGTTCACTGACTCCAGGCCTTCTGCCAGATCAGGTAGTGCTATAATGATGACTTCAACAGTGTGTGTGTCTTATCAGTGTTTTATGTTTGAGTGCAGACCAGCTGTATTTTAGTTCAGCTTTGAGCGGAGCTGAACTGGCAGTTTCTTTTCTTCTTTATGCTGGAGTGTAAAGGTGCACTGCATATATTGGTGGATGAAATCACTTCTCTTTCCACCTCTGTCTCCTTGATCTGCTTCACATCACAAGCCTCTGGGTCTCCAACATGTCCTTAGTTTCTCCATAGGAATAATTTAGCAGCAAGGCGACTTCCCATGTTTTAGATCTTTTGATTTTAGTTCTGGAAGGTGCCTCCTCTGGTTTGGTCCTGCAGGACTTTCCCACATTCACAGCCATAGCTTCTATCCGGCCCTGGGAAACTGGCTTTTGTAGTTGTCCAGTTTGAAGCACAGATTGACCCTAGTACCAGGTGTAATGACAATGACATGAAACAAAAAGAACTATCCCTAGAACCAGAGGTGGGTAATCCCAGGTTCATCAAGTCAATGTCCTGCCGGTTCCAACCTGTTGACACAGGTGATTCCACTAATTATCCCATCTACCTGGATGAGGAATTCATTCATTCATCTTCTATCCCCGCTTTATCCTCACTAGGGTCACAGGGGTCGCATGGAGCCTATCTCAGCTACTTAGGGCGAAGGCGGGGTACACCCTGGACAAGTCGCCAGTTCATCACAGGGCTGACATGTAGAGACAAACAATCACTGTCACATTCACACCTATGGACAATTTAGATTAGCCCATTAACCTATCAGTGCATGTCTATCAGTGCATGTGGGAGGAAACCGGAGTACCCGGAGAAACCCACGCAGACACGGGGAGAACATGCAAACTCCACACAGAAAGCTCCCAAGGTCCCGTCTGGGAATCGAACCCGGGTCCTTCCTGTTGTGAGGCACGAGTGCTAACCACTGCACCACTGCGTCGCCAGATGAGGAATTGTGCTCATCAAAATGGGCTGGTTCACTGAACAGGTTGGAACCAATACATGGCAGGAATTTGATTTGAACCTGGGATCACACACCTCTGCCTAGAACTAGCCTGCTGCTTTACACTGCCATCTGAACTGTTCCCATATGAGAGCTAAACCCTCTAGTGGTGGACGGATCAAAACTAAGTATCGACACTATCGATCCCACATTGGTATCATATTTGCGAATATGGAATCGATACTCAAGTTTCAGTTTCTCTCCTCTGCGTCCAGTTATAGTCGACTGTTGGTCGTATCGGTCTGCTCGCTCACTTTACTTCTCCCTCTTACTCACTTTGCTCCTCCCTCTTACTCACTTTGCTCCTCCCTCTCACTCACTTTGCTCCTCCCTCTCACTGACTTCACTCCTCCCCTCTGCCCCTCCCTCCTCTCTCTGCCACATTACCTGCTGCTGCTCTCTCTGGGCTTTTCAGGATTGTTGTTTTTTTGCTTTTTTAAAAATATCTTAACTCAAACTGAATGAAACCCTCAAATGAAAAAGTAATTATTTAATTACTCAGTTCTCTAATATTTTAATGAGATAGTAAATAAAAAAGTATTTTTATGTCTGTCATCTTTGTCCTGTTTTTTTTTTTTTTTTTTTTTACTTTGGTCATTATGAAAACTAATTAAGAGAAAAATCACAAAATCAATTAATCATGAAAAGGATCATTTCTTTTGGCCTATTTTCATTCAGGTCTGGATATTCATGGTGCAGAGCCTACACTTAATGATAAAGCATTGTTGTACATGAAAAAGTAAATAAGCTGCTTTTATAAATGAAAAGTATCAGTGTCAACAATACTGGCCTTGTATTTACTGGGTATTGGATCTATACCAAATTTTGCATTATCCTCCACCACTTTCACCCTCTGGCAATCATTAGCCAAAACCAGTTGATACAAATTCCACTTCATACCCTCTATGCTCAACTCTGTACAGCACATGGAGATAACAGTAGTTTTACATTTTACTTAAAGTGATTTTATACATCTCCATTTTTTTTATTTTTTGTCTTCAGTCTTACTTTGCTTCATCATTACCTCCGCCAAGGAGGTTATGTTTTTGCTGGCGTTTTTCTGTCTGTTTGTCTGTCTGTTAGCAAGATAACTCAAAAAGTTATGGACAGATTTTAATGAAACTTTCAGCATATGTCTGCTCTGGGCCAAGGAAGAGATGATTCAATTTTGGAGGCAATCTGGATCACCATCTGGATCCAGGAATTTTCTAAAGGGATTCTTTATCAATGTGATAGGGCATGGTGGACCAGAGTTCATTATGATGTCATTCAGCACAATCTAGTGGAGGAAAGTACAAACACTATCTTGGCGGAGGTCTGCACTTTCTGAGTGCTTTTCTAGTTGCTGTATGTTGTTGTTAAATTGTTGTTGCTTTAATTACAACAGCAGAAGCAATTGCCTCCTGGGGACAATAAAGGTCTTGAATCTTGACACTTTCGTGGCCTTTGCATTTACTGTGTTAATTCATATGACAGCAAATGTTTGATATAGTATGTCTCAAAAATCATGTCCCCTCTTGGATCATGTGAAGCATCTTGTGTACCAGTGCAAACAAACATACCAGCCAAAACCCTGTACCTTCCAAAGTTACAGGTTGTTTGTTAATAGAAAGTATTAAATGAACACTTGCAATTGTAACACGGTTAAGTAAAGACTGAAACTTTACAATACTGATTTACTGGGTCTGTGTCTCAATGAGCGCATTTTTAACCAGCAGAAAATACTATTTATGTTAAAACAAAGGAAATGACTGAAAAGTCTAGTAAAGTCTAGGCAGTATCCAGGCTGATTCCTCTACATACAATAATCATCATTTTTTTAACCTTCAAAGATGTTTGCAGCAGGAGCTACTGATCTAACAGGTTTAAAACATTTAAACCATGAATCCTATCAATACATAAATAATTCAAATATAACCCATTTGGACATTTAGAGGATCAGTAGTGAACATCGAAACATGTTCTTTAACACTGATTAAAACCATGTAGTTTGATAAATGACAGTGGTTGTAGATGACCTGTAGATTCTTTCTGCTCACAATATATCTTACTGAAAATTCACTTTTGCTTTAGTTTTCCTTCCTCTGATACAATAACATTTGGATTTACTCAGATTTTTATGAACATTTTCATCGCCCTTAAATTAGAAAGGGGAAAAATAGCAAAGATAAAATACTAAACGGTGATAAATCACTCTGGAAAGGTTAGATGTAGAGAATAATTTAGTTGAAAGTCACCTCTAAATATACTGCTCTGTCTTTAGGTGTAAAGAAAAAAATCTTGATAGTAGAAAAAGTGTCTAAAAAAAAAAAGCTAAGTGAACACTGTTGTTATTTTCACACTTTAGGCATTTCTTTAGAAGTCATGAACATATCAAAGAGCTACAGCACTGTGTGAAGTGAATATTAAACTGTCATTGTTCAGTGGAAACTTAAGTCAAACTAGTTTTATCGTGACTTTCAACACATTTTTGGAAACTAATTATTAAAGCAGGACCTTGCTGCTGCAAAGGTCTTTGTTTACAAGCTAATGCTAATGTTCCCACATCTCAGTAATAAACTCTCCCAATCTGCTTGGTCCATACAAAACAAGAATTAATCAAACCATTAAAACTCAAATCTGTATGCAAAAACACCATTTCAATGTGACACTAAAGGCTGCACACTTAACAGAAGTGCAGCGCAGGTCTGTAAACGTTCTGTCTGATTTAATCCATGAATATTTAGATCACCTGTTTAAAGAAGACAAATAGGAGATCTATATCCATCTGTTTGCGATCCATATCCAGTTCCCACCCACAGGTCTATCCATCAGTACAGTTATTTACACTACCACCAGGATGGAAGTGTACAAATGTACACAGTTCTGCATGCTTTTCTCTGGTATAAATGAGCCACCATTGACACCTTGAGCTTCTGTGGAGGATTAACAAGCACTTGTGTGGCAGCATTTGGAGTAGTTTTAAATGTATTGCATTATCTTATGTGATTAACTATTAAAACTACAATGCAAATACAAAGCAAGTCCTTAAAGTAATAAGTAAAGTTGGACCATAAAGTATTGGTCCAACATGAGACAGAATATTGTCTGAAAAAGACAACCTAGTATGATAGTTTCCATTCTGTGTACTCACAGCAGTAAGCCCAAAAAATACACACAACAGATCAACTAATTCATTGAAGAATGGATGATCAGCCTAAATCACACAGGAACGAACCCAAAAAAGTGGATTATGCAAATAAGAGCAGCATACACCTACGTGTCATGCCAGCATGAATCCCACACATGGCAGTGTCAGCATGTACAGTAGCATGAAGGCTACACATTCTGGCAGAAACCTATGTGAGAAACAGGGCAGCTGCAGAAAAAATAGACACAATAAACCTGCATAATTCACCAAACCCCTCATATTTCAGTATTTTAAGCTCATACGTAACACACAAGGATAAAAGTAAGCAAGCAGCTAATGCAGATGAGCAACGGTGGCTAAATGAACAAAATGTTTGATACAAATGAAGCATCACGACAGCACATGCAGCAGGTCAAGGTTTGCTTGAATATCAGTGTGAGTCAAAAACCAGTGAAATGTCTCTGACAACGGAACACTGTCACTGAGCTCTCAGCACCAGAGACTCAGTAATAAAATGCTTCACAAATCAACACTGCAGTGAAAATCAAGGAGAGAATCAGATGCTCATGCACAGAAATAACACGAGACCAACAGAAGAAAAGCAGAAAAGGCAGCAGCGATAGTTTAGCAGGTTCAATATGACCCCAGTATGTTCCACCAGTACGTTCTGAGCTACACTTTACTTTGAATTAAGGCAAATGTGGAAATAATGTCCCAAGGTGAGACCACCTGTGAGAGATATGTCTATACAGGATCACAGTTACAGTTAAACTGACAAAAAAACAAACCAACTGTCGTCAGGGCTGGGAAAAGTGTTTACATACACTTCAGAAAAGCAATAATCTAAAAACCCTGCTTCACATGTTTCAGTCCATTATTGGATTTCTTTCAGGCTACATACATACATTAAGACGTACACTTCCTATCATTTTCAAAACATGCTGTCTTGTCTTGTTGCCAATGGCGTCAGTGTTAGCTGTCCTAATGTGGGAGCTAATAAGACTCTAAAGTAGGTCACATGTTGCCGCTATTTTTTTTTTTTACACATGCGCAGATGGCGGGGCGGCATCTGCAGTAATGCAGAAGCTAAACCGGTCTGTTGTGGTGAAGGGGGAGCTAAGCCGAAAGGGGAAGCTCTTGATTTACCGGTCAATCTACATTCCTTCCATTCCAGCCTTAGAAACAGGGGGAGGAGCTCGGACATCCGGGAGGGATTCGGAGTAGAGCCGCTGCTCCTCCATGTCGAGAGGAGCCAGCTGAGGTGGTTCGGGTATCTGGTGAGGATGCCTCCTGGACGCCTCCGACCTGGATCTGGATAAGCAGAAGATGATGAGTACGAGTATGCGCAGATGTAAAAAAAAAAAAAAAGGAAAGAAAGAAAGTAATCCTATTAACCTGTTTACACATGTGAAAACATCAAAGTATTGAGGAGAAATCCAGATGTGTAAATCCGATTCGTTATCATCAGATAACTGCCATTATCAGATAAAGCTGATGAGATTATCCCGTTTACATGATCATTGGAATAATCTAATAACCCCAGGAGTCAGATAATGATCAGAGGTGGGGTCCATGTAAACAGGCTCAGACAGCTAAGCATTCAGACTGACAGCTCTGTGGGTGCTGCTGTATTGCTGCTGTATGCGCTGGGTGTTCGCTTGACTCCATGTAAAAGTTGAAAATGGTTGATATAGTGGATGATTGGCTGTACTCAACAAATGTTTTACATTTACTTTGACAGATCTAATGTAATTACATATTCCTCATATTATTATTACAAACTGTCAGTCAAATGTTAACATTTATATGATAAAATGAAAGACATACATGTTTTACTAGACCCAAAGAGATGGTGATTCTAAAGGTTGCATGTTCGTGATTTCAACTAAAAGATGTCAGTGTAAGCCTTTTATTGTTCAGATCTGCCCAAAAACACACTGTTTGGCCAAAACTATATTTTATTGACTTGCCTTTAGCTTTGATTATTGATTATGCCACACACTACTTGTGCAATCTCATAATACATCTCACAACTTTTATTTCTGTTCAAAGTTGTAAAAAAAACAACAACAACAACAACAACAAAAACAATAGCGTATTAGCTACTGCCACAGTACTGTGGCAGAAAATATCTGTTTGTCTCTTGCCACAGAGCCAATCAAATGATCTGAATTCTGCACTCTGAATGTTGTCCCAATGGCTGATTATATTAATCAAAAACCAAATACCAAATACTTCATATGAGGTAAAACAGTCACCGTGTTCCATGGTTTTTTGTCTGGATGGTGAAACTGAAAGCATGAATGGTGCACAAACCAGTAACTGGTACCCTAGCCTTTTCCTGTAACTGGATAGTAGGTACATGGCACATGTATGACCACAGTAGTGTGGTGGCAGGGGGATAGGTTATAGGTTACCAGTCTACACAGGATGTAATGAGGGTGCTCATTGGCTCTGTGGTAACAGAGAAAGTAGTCCCACGGTACTGTGGCAATAAACACTTTGTAAAATCTGACATCTTGTACTGGAGGAGAGTCTCCATCACATCCCAAATATTCTCAGTGGGGTTCAGGTCTGGACTCCAGTGAAAATGTCGTCTCATGATGAATCCTGGTGTTTTGATTTTGGATTAAGCCTGTGTAAACAGGGAAGGAAAAACTCCAGGTCATTCAGTATCTTCAGACAGTCAGGTGACTTTAATCACTGCAGTATTTATCCGACGGACCGATCAGAAGTATCTGTTTGATTAAATGTAGGTGGTGACTTTAGTTTTGGCCAGGCTGTGTAAATAACTTAAATAAATACCTGTTTAGTTCCTGATACTAAGACTAAAGTTAATGCTGTGCATCAGTGGGAAGGTCGATACTTCCACAACAGCTCTAATTAGACACATACTAAAACAAAAGGTTTTCCCTGATGAAACCATTCGCACTTTTTGAAACTGTATCTGATGAGAGGAGAAACACCATAGGTAATTAAATGCAACATTATCACATTATTATTTCTGATTGGATCTCTAAAAAGGAACTGATGGTTGATCAATGCATTCTGAATAAAAACAATAGTTTTCTACAGGGGGTTTAATCCGACTAAATACAGATATGTGTGTGGGACCATCAACACATTGGACCAGAGATTCTCAACTGGTGGGTTGTAACGTTAAGAAACAAATCCTGTGCTTTATTTTTATTGAGCAGAGCGCCGTTTATTGACACTCCCCAACACTAGGTGGCAGTAATGTGTTGTAATACTGTTCAGAACACAGAAGAAGATTCCAAAATGTTTATTCAAATCATGGTAAAATGCAGGTATGACACTGATTACATCAGATATGGTTTCAGCTACACTGAGGACAAAGTAAGTTTAAGTCTTAATAAGTGACTGAATGCATTTTTACTTTTTAAACTGAGTTCACAGTTTTGGTTTTGGTTCAAATGTACGTAATTTATTGTTGAAGGGAATGCTTCCCTCTTTAGCATCACCACCTGCTGGGCAGTTTAATTTATCATTAAACGTGTCTTCTGTGTTTTCATGCTGTGATATTCTGTATTAACTTAGGTTCAAAACACACCATCTTATCATTAAATACATTAGAAGAGTTTACATTTCATCACTTTGGGTCGTAGCTTGTCATTGTGGGTGAAAGTGGGTCCCAAAGCCAGACCAGATAAGAACCACAGCTTTAGACAATATTACTGCAAGGTAGGAAAAAATGTGTGTTAATATAAAATACCTCCCTGCTGTGTGATATAAATGATGATAGGATTTGTGAGACATGCAAATTAAATCATGTTAATACCTTTGAATACATGCCAGAAAAAGTTGCACCACAGGCTAAAACACAGCACAGTCGACTGAAAAGGTAAATTATGTTTGCAGTGAAAAGTTTCTGCACAGTAAGGGAATTCCAAATAAGCGATGCTTTGTAGTATAGCTCATTGGATGTAGATTTGAGCTCAAGTACAAAAAGCACCCTGAGCTTCATGGGACCAGATGGTAAATTGGTTTTGGAGTAGGAAAAAAAAAAGGCAATAGCTGGAGAAAAACTAGCGGAAGAAGGATTTAAAACAGATTCACGGCATCGGTAAAGTTCGTCCAGGATGCAACAAAGCTCCAAATCAAATTGTTCAAAGAAAAGAAGAGCAGAGCAATCATTTAACAGACAGGAGGTAAACACACACACTGAAAGACAGATAGCCCCGGCGCTCCCTTGTGTATTTTAGAAACAACGGCGCAGAGTGAGCATCCACAGGGCCAGATGGCAAAAAAAGCAACATCATTATTCAGGCCATTACCTCAGCTAATTGAGTCACAACACGCACACAAACACACATATGTATTCACACGTGCACACACCCTCATCTGCAACATGACTCTATCACACACCTGTGCGTACTGTATATGAAATGTATATATTGTGTACAGCTGTGCTCACATGTGGCCTGTGTGGATGTGGAACCAGCTCCCTGTGCACACATTAACAGGGCCATAACAAAGTCCACATGTGATTCCGAAGTCTGGGGCATCGTAAAACCACTGCTGCATTCGTAGTCACCTTCTTATGCACAGATAGTTTTAGATCACAGGTGTCACACATGTGGCGTGGGGGCCAAATCTGGGCCGCCATAGGGTCCAGTGTGGCCCTTGGGATGAATTTGTGAAATGCAAAAATAGATATTAAGATATTAATGTAACAGAGTTGTACTTCCACTTGCCCTCCCACATGTTAGTTGTGTGGGTGGTCACAGGGTCAGAGGCTTCTCTGGTGGAAACAGAAGTCAGTCAGATCAACGAGGGATGCTCTGGGTAGGTAACATGCTCAGTCCTCCACAAGAATGCGTTTTTTTATGCAAAATTTCAATTGTAATTTGAGAAGAGTCTATCTTAGCATCTTTAATATGGCATAATGATTCAATCGAAACTATTTTAGAGAAAACTTAGAGAAAATACCTATAGCATGAGAGGCTTTGGAAATGTTATGCTTCCCAAGTTTCGAACCACCAGGAGGAGTTTTTGTGTCTCTGTATGTGGGTGAAATTGGAACAGACTGGACCTACAGCACAAGCAAAGCCCAAATATCCACAGCTTTAAAGCACTTTACAAACGGAGGGTGTGGTCACAGTACAGGGAGGGCGGGGCTTATTGTTAACTGTTGTTCCATTCCATCTTCTGCTTTCTTACCGTTGTTGGTTTGTGTTTGTTGTTGTTTACCATGTTAGTATGTGTCACTTCCATTACCAGTGTTGATCTGTAATTATTGTTGAACTATCTTATATTATAAGTTGTGTGGACTATTATTCTGACAGTTACTACTGCATATACCTCAGTTTTTTTCTAATATGTTATTACATCATTATAATCTTATCCTGTTTTGCTTTTGCAACTTTTCTTGGGGGGTCGGCTTAAATAAGCTGTTGCTTCGGCCTACACCTTTTGTCCATGTTTAATTTGAAAACCCTAACTATATGTACGCATGTTTGTGTCATGTTCTGTTTAAGGGACAAATAAATTACCAAATGAAATAAATGAATGAAAATTTTATTCTAGCTAATATTCTGAATTGTTGAATTACAGCAACGGTTGTCACATGCTAAACAGAAGCTAATTAAGCTAATGTTCAAATACCGGAGACCGAGCACTACCACCCACCGTGACTGACCCACAACAACATCATATTTTCTCTTCAGAATAAATCCATCTCAGAGGTACATGAGACTCCTCCTTCTTTCACCCATCAGATACAAAAGAAAAAGAAAAAAAAAGAAACAAACTACACAATGCAGGTTACATTAAAGATTTTTAGTTTCACATTCAGACCAGTTCAATCTCTAGTGGGTCAGATCAGTCAAACACTATCAATAATCTATAAATACAAACGAAGTATAGTATAGTATAATAAAAACAAAGCATAATCTCAGAAAAAAAATTAAAGAACCTGAACAAATATGGAGAACCTGAAATGTCTTCAGAAAAGTACGTGTAATTTAACAATATTCTTCCTTTTACTAAATGTTTTGTAGATCCACTGTGTCTGTAAGTTATAATGAACATGTGGAAATGATAAACTGAAGCAGAATGTTGTTAAAATTACACTTATTTTTCAGTTTGTACATTTTATTCGCATTACTTGAAAGAATAGTTTGTAGATTTAAACATTTTCATTGTTGAATTTTACTTTTTTTTTTTTTTGCTCTAAGACATAGAGAAAAGTTTGGAGTTGACATTATTTATAAATTATTATGTTATTATTTCACCGGCTCCGCCCACCTCAGATCACATTTAGTAGAATGTGGAACTGACTAAACTGAGTTTGACACCCCTGTTTTAGATGATGCCTTATGGAGGGCTTTAAGCGGGGTACACACATAAAGATAATCAGACTGTTTTCGTCCTGATTTTTCCGACCAAGGACGGCAAACACCAGATTATTTTATGTCGTACAACATTATCCTTCAGTCTGAGGTGTGTTAAAAGTGAATTTGTCCCAATAATCGGCTCCAAAATTCATAAATATGAAACTTGTTCAATATTTATGACCAAGAATCTTCATGTGTGGGGAAAGCCGACCACTCCTAAGTAAGGGCTGTGAATTATGACTTAGTGTCTCGTACTTCCTGTGTGTGTTTTTATCGTCCTCTTCTCTGCCTGTGTCTCCGTTGGTAGGTTTCTGTCTTCCTGGAAACTCCATCTCACCCCTGTTTCTCCTGCTGTCTTGGATTCTCCTCATTTGATAATGACGGTCCATCTGTACGACTCCTCTGATCTGGTTCTTGTCAGTATGTCAGCTGTGATGTTCTTGTTCTTGTTCGTTCTCTCTTCATTCTTCTTGTTGCCCTTGTGTTCATTGTGTTTTATGGATTCCTGTTTTGTCAACTCCTGACACACATTTTCACCTTTAATGCCCTGTCCACACCAACACACTGCAAAACTCTAAATCTGACCAAGTGTATTTTTCTCATTTTTAGTCCAATATCTGATCGCACTTCAAATAAGACAGAATCACCTAAAGAGGAACTTTTCAGTCAGATGTAAGAACTGATTTTTAGACAACTGATCATGAAAATCTTATTTTAAGAAATCTTACCAAGGTCATTTTCACTTGTTCCATTGGCAGATTTTTTTTCTTTTTTTTTCTTAATTTAAGATTTTTTTAAGTTTGAAAACAGGTGGTAAAAACAGTAAAATGATGTTAGTAAATGCTTTTACATTTGGAAAATTATACCATTATAATAAACACCTAGTTTACAATTATTTGAAGTGCGTATACGTTTGTCTGGGACACCCTGTGCATCAGTGTTTCCCAACCTTTTTTGAGCCACGGCACATATTTTACACTAGAAAAATCACAAGACACACCACCAAACAAAAATGTCTTTTTTGATGGGGGCACATCGGGGTCGCGGGGCCTTTGGATAAAGAAACCTGAGAGGGATGCGTCAGTGGACCCCCAGATGGACCCCCGGATTGAGGTCCGTTTTATAATAATAACACTGGAAACAAACAAACTCGAACATTGGATCAAGGAGGCAATAGAGGTCAGGAAGCGGGCCAGTGACTCCACCAACTGGGACGAGGGGGCGTACACCCTGTCACACACCTGGAATTCCCTTCTCCAGAGACCACCCTAGGCGGAGGAGGTGTGGTCGACTCAATGGGCTCTGATTGGTCCGTCAAGCTGACCAGCTGTTGAATGACATGTCAACAACACATTGGATGACGCTTCTGAGGAAGACTGGAGTCACAGTCCAAACTGTCAAGCAGGAAACATCTTAAAACTATACCTTGTCTGAACAGAAGGAAAAAAAAAACAAAATATGATTACTGTTATATAATAGTATGGGAGGCAAATCTCCCCCGCCCAAACCCGACACCTGTGGTTTGCAGGTAACTCATTAATCCACACATCACTAGTGAGGGGGGCTTTACCAACAGAACACACCACATCTAGCCACTACATTTTTTTTGCAAATGTTAACAGCTGACTGTTGTTGTAGAGTGGATGGTGAGGTGCAGTCGTATATACAGTATCTATATCACGCTGCTCACTTACAGTATCAGTGAGGTGAAATTGGATCATTTTCCACGGCACACTGGTTGGGAAACACTGCTGTATATAAACATCATACAGCAGTCATGTAAGAACACATTAAAACCACATCTGTACAGCATCATCCTAAACATGTCTTTACTGTTATTGTGCCCATATTTACAACAGAACATTTTCTTCTTGTTAGTTTTTCCCATTTTCACTCTTACGCTTACTGAGCTTAAATCTAAATTCTACACTGGTCTTAATATTTTTTAATAACGCATCTTTGTACTGTAGCTGGTTATTTAATAATTCAGCCAGTTCTTCTGTTCTGCTTACAAAAGGCTCCGTATAGTTTAACACCCCAGGTAAATTAAGGAAATCAGAAGAGATGGATTTCTTTCATCAAGAGACATGGTGAAATCCAACACCCTCCATAATAGAACTTTATTTTAAGCCTCAGCATGTGCCTCAGTCCATGACGTGTGCTTGTGTTTCCTAAAAGGTCAGGATCAGCATATTTTAACACTATGGCCAATTACAACGGCGGAGGGGAAGCGTTTATAAGCAGCAGGTATTCAGCATTAAAATGTTCTGATTGTCTGGAAACATGACTCATGTGGAAAACTTAAGGAGATGGTTTTAAACTCAATGAACTTCATAGTGTTTCTCTTCATTTTACAGAAGTTGTTTTTTTTTGTTATTGTTTTTTTTTTTGTTGAACTGCAGTTTATTCCTTTGTTTCCATCAACCCACTTTATGAATAATCTTTATCATCTTTGCCTTTTCACATCCAGACAAAGGTTATAACTCAGCATTCTGTGAAATCAGGATAAATAAACCTCTTCTCAAAGCTCCAGCACATTACTCATCCTCGGTCTTTGCCTGTTTTTCTAATATACAGGTCATTATGTACGTCATTATTTGGCTTCTAATTTATCTCCTACAAATTGTGGGGGAAAAAGACTTCAAAATGTATAAACGTAAAAAATAACTGTTATCTTCCCTTGTTTTGTTGAGCCTCTCACACTGAGTTACATTCAGTATTTATTTTTTAGTAATAGGTTTCATTCTTTCTATGTGAGACACCTGTCTGTGATACAATACCCTGTTATATTTAAATTTTGTACAGTATTGATGGTCTCGTGTTCATTCATTCATTTATTTCATATCGGCATTTATTTGTCCATTTAACAGAACATGATCCATACAGTTAAGATTTCTGCACAAAAGGTGTCGGCTGAAGCAACAGCTCATTTATGCCTACACTATTTACAAAAAAGGAACTTGCAGCAACAAAACAAGATAATAATAATGTAAATAACAGATTAGGAAAACTGAAGTATATAATAACTATCAAAATGATAGTCTGCACAACTTATAATGCAGTATATTTCAACAATAATTACAGATAAACAGTGTTAATGGAAGTGACACATTCCAATATGATGAACAACAACAAACAAAAACAAAGGTAAGAAACAGCAGAAGATGGAATGGAACAGCAGTAAATAGTATTGATATTAAAAGGACACATGGGAGTGCTAATCCCAGCCTTTGTTTCTGTTTTATGTGTGTGATGGATCAGACTTGGACTAAATTCCTTCTACCAAACTTTCAGCCAAACCAAAAAGAGTTGCATATAATTTGACTCGACAACCGAGCCCTGACCTCGATATAATACCAAAGTAAAAAAAAAAAGAAGAAAATCAATTCCTTTTCCATGTTCTAGCACTCGATAACATATCTTTTTGTGTTATTTTAAAATTCCAGCAGTTAAGAATAATTTATACAAGCTGAACCGAGTCTCAGAAGACAATAAACAAGGTAAGGATACAAATTTGAGATGCTGGGTTTCTCCCCTGTGAAGCTCCAACTCCAGGTAGCTACTTCAAACTGCTATGTTTTATGCATGAGAGTCTGGATAACAAACAAGAACTGGAGTATGAGGGGAGGGGAAAAAAGCCCCCACCCCACCCAAAAAAAAAAAGACTGACGAGATAGGAGAATCCCACAAGCTGGCAGACGTCGACACAGCGGACAGACAAACGGAAAGTGAGAGAACTTCTTTTAACAGTTTCCCTGAAGAGTCGTGTTCAGAAAGGATCCCTAGAAAGACAGGGAATCCGAATGGGTTTTCTGTGAAGCCCCCTCCCACCACCTCTTTGCACTCCTTCTGTCTGTCTTGCCCTCCCTCCTCCTCCTCCTCGTCTCACCTCCTCGCTCCTCACACTCCTCATACACTGCCACGTTTCCGTTTGGAGGCGTACTGATGTGCCAATAAAACCTGTCTGTAATTTGTAAACAGTGATAAGTATTCATGTTAGAGGGAAAAGACGGAAGAACTGATGCATCTAATCTGCCTGAAAGAAGGCAGAAGCACAGAACAGACTGAAATTTGTCAGAGTGCAAAGGAAGAAGCACAAAATGACCTGCCCTTGCATCCAAATCCCAAAATGATTTAACCCTTTAAAACCTGACACATTTATCCAGGTAAACGTTCTGCTGTTTAGGTTCATTAAAGCTGCTGTGAGCATGTGTTTGTGTTCCTTTTCTTCAGTGGTTTTGTTTTACTGTGTGTTTTAAGTCAAAACAGGTGAAAAAAACAGAAAAAGACAAAGAGAGGAACTGAAGTTTGACAGGTTTTTACTGAATAAGTCACTCAGGATGTTGAACATGAACTGGAACAAACTAAACAACAAGGATTTGAATTTTGGCCCAGTAGTTTTAGTTTTGGGGCTTTTTTTTTTTCTAAACCAGTCCGGCTGCTTTTTGGCACCTGGTCCATCCCATAATTTCACATCCACAACCCAAACACATCTGGACTTCACATATGTTCTCACTTTCATACATTAAAAAACATAAAGACCTGTTCAATTATAATTTCTCTCTTAATTTAAAGAAATCTTAAATGGTATTTGGGACAATATTGTTTTTACTTTATAAATCATCTCTAATAATTTAATATTTACAATAGCCAGCAATTTTAAGGCATTAAGTTGAATAAATAAATTATAGGTAGCTTCATTATATCCTACTTTATTAATTATTCTAATTGCCCTTTTTTGTAATTTTACTAATATATCTATAATCGTATAAAGACAATCACTCCAAGTTTGAAAAGTCGTTCATTCAACACATTTTTGGTGAAAAAATAGGAAATAATATAACTTTTTCTGACTTGGGAATCATGTATTTTGTGTGATTTTAGGTTCAGTGTGTTATTACAGCATATTAAATGTTTAAAAAATAACTATGAATTCACAAAGGTGTGGTTGTACTGACAAAAAATACTAACATACTAAACAAGGCAAGGAAAATAGTTTTTTTTAATGATAAATACGAAGGTAAATTCAGAAATATCCAAAAACAGCCAAAATACAGGAATCAACATTGAGAAAAAAGAATCAAATTCTGCACTGTTTACACATGTGATTTTTATTAATGTAAAATTATCATTTAACATGTCAAGAAAGTCACACGTAAAATTGTCATGTCTGTGTCTGAACCTTAGTCTTATGTCTGTCTTGTCATTTCCTGTTTTATTTTGTTAAGTTCTCCTCCCGTGTCATGTCTGCTGTCTTTACTTCCTGTTCCCTGTGTTTTCCCGTTCCTGGAATTACCCACACCTGTCCCTCGTTTCCCACCTGTGTGTCATTGTCTCCCCTCCCCTTCTGTGTATAAAAGCCCTGTGTTCTGTGTGTCTCATTGCCAGTTTGTAAATTACCTTCGAGTCTTTGCCTACCAGCGGTGTCCTGTGTTTGTCTACCTGTGCCTTGATCTGTTTTCCTGCCTTTTTGACCTCTGAGCCTTGCCTGAGCCCTTTTAACTTGTTGCCTTGTTTTTGGACCTCTGAACCTGCTCTCTCCCTACCGGCACCTTTGCCTTGTGGATGAACTCTCTGGATCCTGGACTGCTTTCTGAACGGTACTCGTACATGCCTAGCCCCTCTCTGTTTATGCTTTGCCTTTTGCCTGCCAGTGTTTTGACCTCTGCCTGTCCTCTGGCTAGAACCTGCAGTCTCCCATTGAGTACCGTTGCTGATTCCTATCTGACCACCTGGTTTTTGACCCCTGGCTCATCCCCTGACCTCAACTCTGGATTTTCCCCTCTCAGAGAAGATCATGCATTCATTTGTATTATTCTTGATGTTATTAATAAACTGTTACTCCTTTAACCCTAAGGCCTAAAAAAAAAAAAAAAAGGTTATTTCCGATTACCCAACTGACCCTAGAAAAACAGCTGACCCTAATCTTTTCAGAATGACCTCCATTCCAGTCTTTTCAATATACCTCAAATCTGCAGAAATTACTCAGCTTTAGCCAAAAATCACCTCGTTTACATCACCTCATTTAAATCGCCAATTTCTACTAGAAATTGGCGATTTAAATGAGTTAAAATAGCTATGAATTGGCTGCCATCTTGAGTCTCGTTATCTTGTGTCTTATGAGACTTGTCCATGTTGTCAGTGTCAGTCCTTCCACAGGTCCATGGTGTGCAGTACTAGCTTAAATGGGCCTAAAA
>JAQQZY010000002.1:34595278-34607558 GCA_030068375.1 Ostorhinchus rueppellii | reverse complement strand
ACACACACACACACACACACACACACACACACACACACACACACACACACACACACACACATATATATATATATATCACATGGTTCTGGAAAAAAGTTGTTTATCATTTTTTCAGACATGTCTGTTTCACATTTTACTTTTATTCCACATAATTAAATAATCACTTCATTGAATCAAATTAAAGAAAATAATTAATATCTTAATCAGTTATAAAACTAATTGATAGCTGCAGCTCTATATGAATGCACTCTTATAACTGTACATATTAAATATTTATTATAAATTGTTATAATGACCTGGCTCAAAGGCCACAACAAAGAAGGGAAACACAAATTAATATAAATTAATATAAATTAATCTGAATTAGGCCAAATTAGGAAAAAGACAAATGAAAGTATATTACAGAATTTAAATGAGTCATCAGTAAAATCAGTGTGGATGTGCATGAGTGGACATGTGCTGATGTGAGAGTTAAAAGTGCAAAAAAGAACAAACTAGGAAAGCACTCGGAGAGCACAGACCTCCGCCAAGGTAGTGTTTGTACTTTCCTCCACTAGATGGCGCTGAATGACCTCATATGCAAATCTGTGCCATCATGCCCTATCTCACAATGATAAAGAACCCTTAAAAAAATTCCTGGATCCAGATGATGATCGCCTCCAAAATTTAATCATCTCTTCCTTGACCCAGAGCAGACATATCCTGAAAAATTCATCAAAATTCATCCATAACTTTTTGAGTTATCTTGCTAACAAACAAACAAACAAACCCTGGCAAAAACATAACCTCCTTGACAGAGGTAAACATTAAAGCAGCAGAACCAAACCAAGGACCTATGAGGGCAGCCGGGAGAGCCGAGGTGTGCAGAGAAGCCAACAGGTGGACTATTTAAGGACAGGAAGTCCTGATTCCCAGTCAGGTGCTTGGAAAACAAGGATTGATCCGACACAGCACCCCCAAGAGAACCCCAGGGGCCGTAACAATTGTATATATAGTTTATCCAACAGATGTCACATGTGTACATACAGTTGGCTGTACCCATGGGTATCACATCCATGCTGGGCAGTTTGTGGAGCCTTTGTTTTGGGTACCAAAGGTGCTCCAGGTTCTTAAAAGAAAGACAAGTTAATGGTGTATCCTCCTCAAGAAGACCCCAGGTGTCATAAGAGATACCATTGGTATTTAGTGAATGAAGTCCTTCATGTCCTTGTGTTCCTGGAGCTGATCAGTAGACACAGGCCCATGGCTCTGACTCATAAATATACACAAGCTGCAATTTCAAACATTTTTTTTTTTTTTCAATAATAGCACATTTAGTATCAAATGATTCCTGGGGACATTTTAGTCCGTGGCACTCAGCTGTAATTATTCACTTTGCATGGGTGCTGGATGACAGTCTTGTCAAACCATCTGTCCAACCATCATTTGGGAAAAACTCCAGACACTGAGCCAGACAGTGATGAACATTGCTCCTGGGGGTGATGTCATTTTATTTATTTATTATATTTGGTGTTTTTTTTTTTTCTTCTCCTTTTAACCCTTGAACACTTTCACTACAAAAAGTAACACCATCACTATCGCCGGGTGATTTTTACCCGATATAATATACCCAACAAAAAGTACTTGTAATAATAATAATAGATCAAAATATGTCAACACATGACAAATTAGAGTGGTTTTCTTTTAGTTTCAACTGTGGCATGTCTAACAAAATGAAAAAAAAAATGTCATGGGAGGACCCTAAAAAATGCTCCAAAAATACTGAAACATTAGCAATTCAAGAATAAAAAAAAAAATCCTAAAATAAACGAATAAATAATAATGATACAGTAAATTTGGTGTTTGCTCCACCCATTCCTGGGACATGTGAGACTTCCCTGGTGAAGGCTCAGACTCACACTCAGACAAATGCAACATATTGAAAATCATGTAAGTACATTTGCTCGGGTGAAAATCACCCGGCGATAGTGCTCTAGGGTTAACAGAGACACTTTCATTTGTCAGACAGATAATGTAGGCAGATACATAGGTCAGAATGTGTGTTTGCATCATTGTTTACGGACTATAGCTATTATTAATACTTTATCACCAAACCTGCTACAAATTATTTTTGAGTCATGTGGTGCAGTGATGGCTTGTGCTATTTGGTGACTTCCAAATTATTTTTTCTTGAAATTGAACCTTTCATAATATTCCTTAATAGTATTATGTTTTCCATTTTGCAGTGAAAAGCACATTTTCATATATTTAGTTTACATTTTTAATCTAAATGTAAATATTCAGAAACACTCAGAGTAAAAAGTATCAAAAACAAAACTAAGAAAACTGACAACAAAGTTACTTTTTCAGGAAAAAAACAAACAAAACAAAAACCAAACTCATTTACTCAACATACAAAAAGAATCTGCAGCCACTACCAGTTATCACATGGGTTTTCAACGTCCAAATGACTAAGTGGAGAAACTTCATTTTACCAGAATTATTTACATGTATCGATAGGTTTGGTGGTTCAGAAGTGACTGAACCTTTTAGATCAGTGCCAGTTTAAGCCTTTCAGAGTTCAGCATCATTCTGTTTATCATTTCATTTCCTGAGCAGAACCAGAAAACTATTCCATATGTCTGATGTTCTGTTCTGGTGTCAACGACAACAAAACTAATCCAACATCAACAGCCATGGACCCTCTGGTCTGTGGGGTCTGCTGGTTGGCTGGGCCTTGGGGGCCTCTGCTGGCCCCTGGTCCTTAGAGGTGGTGCGGCTGTGGTGTTTGTCCTCTTTGCTTCACTCTGTCACAGCAGATTCATGAGAACAGCTGCTGTTCTGTGGCGTTGGTATTGGGATTGTTTGTTATTTGTGCTGTTGTTATTTATGATATTTTGATCATGTTTTCTGCTCTTATATCTCTCATTAAACAGGTTTTATTTATTTTTGTTTCATTGTAATTTCTTTCTTTGTCCAGTTTTACTCACTTCTGGTTCTAGTTATTGTTCCCATTATAATGCTCTCCGTGGTTGTTATTGTTAGTATTGTTCATATACTCTTATGAGGGTCTTCTCCACCTCCTCCACTCCTTCCATCTCTCCCTCTCCTCTCCTCCCCCCTGTCTCCTCATGTCAGGTTCAGCATCGAAATGTGGTTCAACAAAACTCATAATAAAGACAGTAGAATATCAAGGGAAGCCTCATATATTTTATAAAGTTTCCCTTGGCGAAGAAAATTTGTTTAGCACCAAAAGGAGCCAGACTACCATTCTGCTGTCAGGATAGTGGACAAGACAAGTTAAACAAACAAACAAACAAACAAAAAAAAATCTAAGCCAAGATTAGTAAAATGATTCACTTCTGTTTGTTTGTTTTTTTACAGACTGGGGGGGGGCACACGCCATACCCTGATGACTGGTTTAATTACATGAGGAACTGAAGCAAAAATAAATAAAAATAAATCCAAAAGGAAAAGATGTTTTTCCAACAGACTGCAACTGAACTGATTTTTCACTACTAACATGCTAACAAACTGCTGCCAAGAAAATTGCAGGGTGCAGTAATTATTACTTATTTAGCAGCAAACAGCTGTCCAAGCACAGCCAAGAATATCCATTTTCCTCTCAAAAGGCAAAGGTACTGTTGTCCTGTGAAAATACCCAGACAGGTACCTTTTCAACTTCCTGTTTAGGACTGACTTTGTAAATAAATAAACAGTGGAAAATTAAAAAAAAACAAAAAAAAACCTTTCAACCAGCTTTCCCTGGATGCTGCTGCTGCTCCTATGAGGTTTTTTTTGTGATCAAATCAGCTGCTGTTTTCCAACTATCTGGGGTTTCATTTTTCATTTCTGCAGAAGTACCGACTCTTAATGATTAAAAGATTAGCCATTTTCATTTTCACAGTATTTGCCCAAATATTTTTGATGATACTGCACCCCCTTGCAAATCCCTTCCACTGGTGCACTCACAGCTTCGAGAGTTAATAAAGTGAGATTCGGTGAAAGAGTGGCTCATGAGTTGGAAATCGGCTTTAATATTTAATCATTTAAAAGAAGAATTGTGTTAACGGGAGCACACACCACGGCAAAATAAAAGGAACGAGCACTAAGTGAGCGGCGTGGGTTCAATGAGTGAGTTATTAAAAGAGCAATAGAAAGAAAAGAAATGACAGAGAGGTTTCAGTCTTAATAGTTCTCATGCAAAGAGTTCTTCATTTATCTAATCCAGCATGCTGGTGTGTTCTCACTATCACTGTTTTGGGCCTGGAAGTAAACTACAGGCTTCACAGAGTTTTTTTTTTTTACTTGAAGAAGAACGCTGTGCTGCTAGAGACAAGACAGATGAAGCCAGTGAGCTGTTAAACTACTGGTCACATGACTGCATTTAGAGAAGAGAATTTTGCTGTTTCTCAACACCAAGAACGCAGAGTATGGTCTTGCGTACTCACCAAGTATGGTCTTGACAAGAACAGTCTCGGAGAACATACATACATAAAAATGTAACCGTTTCTGTTCATTTTAAGACACTATAATTCTGAAGCTTTGTGATGAGGAAAAAAAAAACAAGTAATCCTAATAAATTCCAGCAAATTGTGTGCGTACTTGGTTAATCTTTTTTTAATCAGTTCACATCTGTATGGAAGAACAACTGCACACTGTTTAACTGCAGAGCTCCCATTTAAAGCAAAAAATAGTGGCCCATGTGAGACAGAAGATAGAGAAAAACAGGGAAGCCATGGCAACGGCGGGACAAAGGTCAAACGGAGCTCATGGTATTTAACCTCTGGTACAGCCTCACTGCTGAGCCGCAGGGGAGACCCCATCATCATGAAGGCGCGGGGGTTGCTTCAAAGAGAGTCATCAGCGGGACATGGAATCTGCCACCAGGGCAAGGCCTGATAAAAAAAAAATCAAACAGCACCCCAGCAGTGTGAGCAATCTCCCAGCTAATGTCTAATATCTAATGGGCTAAATCAAAAGCTCCCGCTATGATCCTCTCAGCGCTGCATTGATAAATCACAGCCTTAATGAAAAATGGAGCCGTATCGTAACGCAGCACTGGTAGGCTGAGGCTCGGCACCATTTGTTTGAGCAGCTTCCTGCCGTTTTTGTGTCACTTTCAGTTCCTCTTCCTCTGTTTCTTTGTTTTGAACTGCTTGCCTCCAGTGTCATCTCCATCATCTGGTTTAACCCTCTACCATTGTGTTGTAGTCTTTCAAGTATCCTATACCATCCCTCCATTGATTCCTTTTGGTGTCTTATAGCATGTGGTCATTCCATTGCATGTTTAGGACTGTTACAATAATGATACTTTAATTGTCTTTTAGCTGTTCAGTTCATGTGGTTAGTAAACTATCAACATATAGTACAACTAGTAACATAGAAGGACCATTTACTGATGTTCTTAGAATTTGTCACCAATTGTAACTTGTAAATGTGTTTGTTGATTAAAATACATGGCAATATCATATGAGAATTAATTTTTCTAAATAAAACATTGTTGTAACTGCTGCTCACCTTGCTTTAGTATCTGTTTGAGAATATTCAGGCTGTTTCTCAATACATGTTCTTCTCTGTTCTGTTCCCATGTTCTTGTGAAATGTCATCAGTTGCGGCCCAAGTACTATTTTAATCATAAGTTCGCACAAACCAAGAATGCATGGGTGTTGTTCCTGTGAGCAGCTTAAGCCAAGGATGCACTGGTTGGTGACTTGTGTAGACTAAGCTGGAAATAATTCCCAAGATGCAGTTCGTGCCGGCCCGGCCGTAAGTGGCTGAACCGGCGAAATGTATTACAGTTTTGAAAAATAGACAAAATGCATAAATTGCATGCCAATACTTGTACAAATGTATTGAAATAAAACTGAATGACATTGGGACATTTTTAGAAGCGAACATGTTGCCCAAGCAAAAACAGCTGTTTGGAGCTCCGCTTCCCATAAAGAACGTTACAACAAATTCCTGAAAATCCTCCAGTGACCCATCGTCTGTGTGTGTAAATTCATGGAGTCTGTACGGTGGTGTCATATCGCTACTATTTTTTCCCTTTCTTTTTGTCTTCCCTGCTCTCTTGTCTCCCTCTCTCTGTGTTACTATCTCTCCAGCTCGTTAGCTCTGCCCAACCTCGTTATTAGTCCTGACTGTCCACCTGTTATCCACAGGTGTGGCTCATTAGGAGCTCCCTTTATATTGCTCTCTTTTCTGCCAGTTCTCTGTCAGATTGTCCAGTGCCTAGCAAGACTTTCCAGTGTTCTTCCCAGGTTGGTGTTGGTGTTTTTGACCAGATTCTGTCCCTGATTTGCCTAGTCTGTTCCTTGTTTCTGATCCGTTTCTGCCAGACCAAGTCTACTGCCTGCTCCCTGGAAACATCACCTGCCTTTTGCCTGGACTATGTCTTCAAGTCTGATCCCTGGTGTTTGACCTGCCCTTCGCCCCCGACCAAGCCTGTTGTCTGCCCTACGCTGGATTACACAGTAAACGACCCCTGGACCATCCCCAACCTCCCGCTCAGCCTACCCTCACACCTATAGAGACCCATTCCTGGAACCCCGGATTTGGACTCATTGAACTCTGCGCACCAACAGGTGACGAAGAGGACTGTGTTTTGTGTGCTCTGTTGGACTATTGAACTGTGTCTTATTCAAAGCACCTTCAGTAAAGTTGGTTCTACTGTTGTCTGTGGTTCTGCTTCTGGGTTCTTCCTTGGTGTGTTACAGGTGGAGTACGCTTCGAAATTGTTCACTGTGAGGGATGAGATTCAGGTGCATAATCACAAAAAGGCTTCCAAATTTGTGATACTATGAATCTAGTTTTACAGATTTGATCAAAAATGTGACAAAAGCCATATGTGGTTTTAACAACAGAGTCACTGTTATATACCGAGTAAGAATCCAGATGCAGACCCAGGGGAATAGGTAAAAATAAACACAGTTTATTTTGCCCCACAACAGGCGCACAGAGAATACAGGTCACAAGTAGAGTAATATATAGTCCAAAGATCAGAGCTTCTGGCTCACGCCCTAAGGCGTGGAATCAAGGGGTAGCGGGGTCGGAAGTCCGGGGCTTTGGCTGGGGCTTGGTCAGGATCAGTCCGGGGTTCGTTACCAGTGGCATAGGAGGGTTGGATACTAGATCCAGGGCGTCCAAATCCGGGGGGCAAGGCTGAGGCGTAGTCGGGGTCGATCTGGGGTCGTTGCAGGGGGTATGAAGGACGGAACACAGGTCGGTGCACAGGATAGGAACGGTACTCAGGGTCGGACGGAAATGGTCGGTACACTTGGGCTTGGACTGGAGACTAGGTCAGACGGGCTAGGTTCAGGACTGGAGGCTATCAGGCAGGGGTCACAACAGATCTGGTCACTACGAGGCAAAGCAGGAACTAGGAATACGCGGGATAGAAGCTCTGGGACTTTACTATCTGGCAAAACAAAGCAGACTGAGGCACGGTTAAATACTGTGCACCTGACGAGCATCGGCTGAGCTCGTCTGGTGCAATGAATCAGCAATTAGGCCAAGAGAGGCAGAGAGAGACAGACAGAGAGAAAACTTAAAGGGCCAGAGATAGATTGAATTGAATCATGACAGTCACAGAAAACTTTTAATGTTTACAGGATTGACAGGTTTGCAAAAATTCATGACAGAAAACATGTTTATTTTCATTTAAATTAATATTTTAAGATATGTGGTTATAGTGCAGCTGAAAACTGACTTGGATGCTGCGCCACCAAAAAATAATTTCCCCAGCTGCCACTGGTTCTGTGAGTTTCAACATCTGTGATTTGGTGATTTTGTTCCTTCTACATTTATTCATCTTATTTGTAGCTCCAGGATGACTCAGGCTGGGCTGGTGATGATGAATCAGGGTTTTGAGTGGAAATTCAGGAGGCCCATGATAGCATGATATCTGCTGAAAGAGAAAGAGAAAAATTCCATCCTTCAGAAAAGTGATGATGAGTTGAATGATGTTCATGATGGCTACGGTAGGAATAATTTTAACAGTTAACTGTAAGGTCTGAATGTGAATAATGTCAGTATCTTCAAGTCATAAACAGACTCTTTATCTCAAATCCACTGCATAGAAATCACACACAGGTAAATTTCCAAATCAGAGGTTTAAAGGTTATCATAATCATGTGCAAACAGGGCTTTAGTTTTAAAGCACATGGACAAAAAATACATAATAAATAGCATGTAATGAGATATAAATGCAATGCAAAAACTTGAAAGTACCCAGCAAGAAAACATAAATTATAGCAACAAGACAATGACGTAAATACAATCTAAACACAATGTAACAGGTGCAATAGGATGAAAACACAAAGGAATTTAGATAATTAAGAAACGTACATTGAATCAGTTCTTTCACAACTACTGAACCAAACCGTCCTTCATTTATACCTGTAACATGTTTTATTTAGAAATGCAGGTCAGGAAGCAAGTGATGAATATATGAGTGTTGTTGCAGGAATAGAAGCAAAGTCTTCCCCCTTCTAACGTCCCCATTGGACCGAACTTTGGAAAAAATACGAAGAGTGGTCATGTGACATGAACATTTTGATCGTCTTTGAATTAAGTCACAATTTATACACAATGTTTGTCAGCTAAATAATTTAATGAGTAAATATAACAATGACACGCCACAGAATTGTCTTAAATGTGGAACTAGAGACTCATTAATCCATGCATTTTGGGAATGTAGTAAAATTCAAAAGATCTGGATAAATATAGAACATTGGTTATCCAAAGCGACGGGTATGAAATTTAATTTTAATTTATCAATTTGTGTAATTCAAGATATGTTACAAGATACGGTGAAGTATACACATAGATGGCTTTTTGTTTTCATCACTTATATTGAAAAAACTGATAGTTGAGCACTGGAAATCTACTTATGCACCTTCATTGCAATATTGGAAATGAGAGTTGTGTTATTATTTGAACATAGAAAAGGCAGTAGCCACTGAAAAGAACAATTTCAGCCCAATTTCAAATTGTATGGAAAAGTGGGGAAAATTGATAATGTGAAGGAGAAGGTTCAGGTACGAGACAGTGGGGGTTGAGCGTGTGTGTGTGTGTGTGTGTGGGGGGGGGGGTATGTTTATGAGTATATGTGGGGGGTTTTTTTGTCCTTTTTTTTCTGGGTGGGGTTGGTGCCGTAGTCTTTTCTGTTTGTTTCAAGTTGATTTTGTGATGGTGTTTTGGTTTGTTTGTACTTGTTAGAAGTATATGTCTGGTTTGGGAGATTGAAAAAGCTTAAATAAAATCATATAAATAAATAATTTAATGAGTCAAGAAAGTCACACTTTATGGAAAAGATAGAAAAGAAACAGCTGATGTTTGTGTGTAACAGCTCAGTGGACTGTACCGCTCGTTGGTAAGAGCTAAATTGTTTAATCAATTTGAATCAATTAAAGAATTATTCATTTACAATTAGATGCTTATTGTGGTGCACATGATGCCAGGATCAATGTGACTGTACTGAAAATGTATAATTAGATTAGATTAGCCTTTATTGTCATTGCACAATATTTCAGAGCAACGGCATTTTGAGTTTGTGTTACAACCAACCACTTCCATGACTTTCATGTATGTCGTCTTCACATTTATAGTTTCACAGTGAAAAGTCAGTTTTACAACAAGTGACTTTGTCGACCTTTAGAATAATCCATTTCATGTGTGATGCATAATTCAAACCAGATCAAAATATTACAGTCCTCTCTCAACTGACATCATCCACCTTTTTCCAACATAACATCCCTTGGGGTCCAAACACAAGGGTAGAACTTCAGCTCCTTATAGTAGTTGAATATTTCCTTCCTGTTGGGATGATTATCATGAACAAACACTAACCGAGTTAAGGCGATTCCAGACCTACTCATCTCTCCAGTTCCCTGGTACGTCTGGGATGCTCGGTGCCTCTCTTCGTCTCTCTGTCTAATTTGTTAACCAGAGGTGTCGTGTTGTGTTCTGTTCTGTGGTCGTGGTGGGTAGGCTGCACGGTGAACAGTGCTGCTGTGAGGAGGTAATTAACCGCTCCTCATTTAGACAACAGGCTCAATCAGTGAGACAGAATGACTACATGTGGGCTGGAATGCCAATCGCACAGGCCTCAGGCACACACACACACACACACACACACACCAGCGCCTACTGGAACGACCTTCAGAAAACCACCAGATAATACAGAAAGACAGTCGTGGTGATGATGTGTAGATTTGTCTGCATATGAGGTGGAAAATGCTGGATTTGCATTTCAATCTCTACCTGTAACTAAGCTCATTAGCGGCTCCACATGGTGGAAGGTGGTATCTGTTCTGAACTTCAATTCCCAGAAACCCTTTTTTACAAGGATGTGAAGGGAAGGATGAGACGGTGCAGTTCAGCAAAGACAGAGACAATAATGCGCATTTGTTTTGGACAGGAAGGTGAGGTCCACTCCTGGACGTTGTCTTGTCTTTAACCCTTTCCTGCATGAATTATAATCTTAATTGAGATTTTTTTTTTCTTTCTGAGTGTTCTTATTCCTTTTGAGGCATGAATTTTTTATTTTTATTTTTTAAATTAATTTTATGAATCTATTTTTCATGGTGTTATAAAAATTTCCACTCAGCCAGACTATTTGTTCAATTTTAGAAACAAAGAAACATGTATTTACTGATACACTGTGTGAAAACTATGAAATAAAAACATTTTTAATGCTGCTAATCTGATGTCTCACATTTTAACATACCTGCATAAACAAAGCAAAACAAAACAAAAAACAAAGCACCTTTTTGTTTAATGCAACAAACAGTTTACTACAGTCTAATAACAATTTGGGTTTTTTTTGTTTTTTTTACACTCAAACATTAAACTGTAGATCAGGTTTATGTAGAACAGCAAACTTACAATAGTGGTATGAATTAAAGTGTTTGGGATGATGCATAAGTGTCCACTGTGTTGGCTGATATGGAACTAAAACAATAAAATCCATAAATATACAAGAGAACACTTTGAACAGCTGTCCACTGGCGTGACCACTAAGCATGAAATGGTTAAACAGTGAAGAAAGACGGACAATAACAGACTGAACAAACAACCATCTCGTTGTTTCTGATAACATTTTGTACAGCGTCCATCAGACCACACAACTAACATAGTCTGTGTTTCTTGGGTCAGTTCTTTAGGCTCTTTTAATTGTTTTAATTAAGGGGGGGGGGTGTTATTGGTCCAACAATGTTCCAACAAGGTGAGTATTTTTTCACATTTATTACTGTTTCCACTCCAGCTCAGTTCATCATATGGTTCGTTTGACTAAAGGTCCAACTACTTTTATAGTTCTGAATTTCTGAAGCCGGGTCCTCAAAGCTAAATTTCATCATTAATGCGTTCGCTCTGAGCCTCACCTGTGGTTTACTATGGGCTGGATTATGATGTAATTTGTACTGAACATCCAAGAAACCTTATGGATCATTTACAACCTGTATTATTGCCGAAATTAAATTAATAAGCATGACAGAGTAGCTGTTAACACAGGACAGAGCTGTCAATCACAGCCGTCAATCACAGCCTGACATGGCAGACATCAAATGCGTCTACTCGCCGTAAAATCTTGTTAATGGAGCGATAATTTAAAGGTGGACCACCCTCTTATTAAAGGCCTTAAATGCATTAATAACACTAGAAGGAATCCTAAAAAAGCCAGGGCTTTGTGGAGCAGCCTCTAGAGGTCCTCAGTGGTATTACAATACTACTTCTACTGGTTCTACTGGGTTTTACAGCTGACAACAGCACGGCTTTTGCACAAACCACAGATGAACTGTTTTGTTCAGGGCATGATTCACACCTGAAAACTGGGCTTCAGATTAACCCATACAGACCCAGTGCATTTGGATCAGTTCCCAAATGATTTTTTTTCTTTATATCTTACCATTTTTTAAGTGATTAATCACCATTCATAATGATATTATACTCTGTGTTTTGCCTTTTCCAGTGTAAATCATGTATTTTCCTATATTTAATTAACTGACCATGTAGATCAGGGCTGTCAAACTCATTTTAGTTCAGCTCCACATTCAACCTAATATGGCATAAAGTGGGCCGGACCAGTCAAATAATGAACTGGAGAAGCACTTGGACAGTGCAGACCTCCGCCAAGGCAGTGTTTGTACTTTCATCCACATTCACTGAATGTACGAATCACCACCAAAATCTAATCATCTGTAGGTATACCCCATTTCTGACATTCATTCATTCATCTTCTATACCCACTTTATCCTCACTAGGGTCACAGGGGTCGCATGGAGCCTATCCCAGCTAC
>JAQQZY010000002.1:34493013-34503130 GCA_030068375.1 Ostorhinchus rueppellii | reverse complement strand
AGCCTAGGGCTAACTCTGGTACAATGCATCAAATGGCAACATTTATGTTATAATTGTACATGGTCCCTTTTAAATAACTAAACTAAACTAAACTAATGTGCACTAGCACTGTGGGAAAAGTCCTGGGTTTGCACATGCAATTCTAAATCTGCATTAAGATCTAATGTGGACGTTCAGGGAAAATATAAATATAAATCTATAAACCAAAGTGATGGTAATCAGAGTGAGCTCCTTTTACATTTATCGTGTCTTTAATGCTTTTGTTCAGACAATCTCAGATTCATTACATTAATTTTGTAATGTTTTTTTTTTTTTTTTACCAGATTTCATGCCAGATGTTTATAACTGTTTGAGCAACTTTTCATCATGGAAACAGACCCACACCAAACACTCACTTCAGCTTGAAGGAGCCCTTTCATTCTTGTTTTTAATACAGTGCATATAGTCCATGTATTGTATCTGAAAGAAAGACTGTGACAAATAAATGTTGTTCATGACCCATCACCCAAAAACAACAAAACTAAAGCCTGAAGAGTTTTCCACAGTACTGTAAGTCTAAATAAATGTCATTTAAATAATGTTATTTTTTTGTTTTAATTTTTTATACCTCGGTCTTTGTGAGCCGTTAAGGATAAATCTGTAACCATTTCAACTTTATTGCCCCCCCCCCGATTTTCCCCCTGACTTCAATAAACAGCACTCAACCACATGACTTTCTGCAGTACATTCAATAGCATATGGTTTATTTGATAGTTTTACTATATTCAACATATTTAATACATTAAAGAGAAGCTAATTCTTCAGATAAAACTGTCCAGTTTCTGAAAATTACATGCAAATGTATCAGTACATTGTAATGATACCATTCAAGAGTTCTTTCAATTAAGACAGAGTAATTATAATTTAAGAGGTTTTTATATGTTTGAATGTATGAAAGTGAGAACAAATGTGAAGTCTAGATGTATTTGGGTTGTGGGTGTGAAATTATGGGATGGACTTGATGATGAATTTAAGTCGTTCACTTCTCTGATAAAGTTTAAGAAACGTCTTAAGTATAAGATTATTCAGGAATATTCAGTGCATATATTATTAATATTAAGTGTAATATTCAGTGCAGATGGTAGATGTGTTTTTGTTCTTGATTTTTTTTATGATGTAAATCCTTGATGATGTTCACATTTAGTTTGATGTAAGTGACGGAAAGGTGAAAAGGAGGCAAAAGATAAGCTTTTGCTTCTGGCCTATTCCTTTTTTGGTTTGTTTTGTTCTTGTGTTTGTTGTGGTTGTTGTTCTGTGTACAGTGATTAATGTACAGACCAAAATAAACTATTCATTCATGATGTTCATGTAAAGGTTTGGAGCTAAAATGACCCCAAAAAGCACTTTTTATTCTTTTTTAAATACATTCTGTCAAGTCAGTGACCAGATAATACCTTTTTCCATTTATTCTTCTTTTTAATGGCTGTTCACCTGCATGATATGCATAAAATTACTTTCCTTCACACATTTATCTTTTGTTTGTGCATAACAAACATATTTCTGACTTCTACTGACTTCTGAGTATGTCAGCTGAGCTTGGCTATAATGCTCTGATGGAAGGTTTCATGCATTTTTCTTTGGAATCCAAACAAGAGGGAGTCAATGCACACCCTTGCGGTAAACCTAATGCCATATGAAAGAACCCAGATAAACATGATCGTCGTTCAAAAGGCTGTGTGCAGGTTCCTAAACACCTCTATATGGTCCAAAAATCCATTTTCTAGCAGTAGAGGTGCAACCGATGCAAAGATGATCTCGTTCAACAGTGAAGAAAAAAAAGAGAGAGAAATGTGCTTTTCTATCTAACTGCATGAAAACATCTTTTCTCTACAAACTTCACTATCTCTCACAATACACTTGGCTATCTTTCTCTGTTCACATCATCTTTTCAAGAAAGTTAGATTTTCTCAGCCATTGCTCTCTATTGTGCTGCGATGAATGCAAATTCTCCAATTCAGAGACTCTCCTGGGACGTGCAAATGGCTTCCGAAAATGACTTTGCACACCTCACTGACTGTCAGACAGAGAGGAGGAAGAAGAGAGGGAGAGAGAGAGAGAGAGAGACAGAGAGAGAGAGGGAGAGAGAGGAGGAAGAGGAGAGGGAGAGAAAGAGAGAGAGAGGAGGAAGACGGATCAACACGGACAAAAGGAGGAGGGGACGATGAAGACGGAAGCAGAGACACACAGACAGACAGACACACACACACAGACAGACACACACACACAGACAGACGCAGGCTACCTCCTGATGTCATATGTGTTCTGTCCAGGGTCGACCCCTCCCTATGGACCATAACCTGAGAGGACGACGTGTCAGACGTTTCATTAAACCTACGTTCAGGCTGTTTGTGCAGCTGCCGGGTCGGCTTTAATAAGACGTCAGGGTACGAGACGAACTGGGTTCAGATGCTTCTGACCCACTTTGGTGTTCTGCAGCATCAAATACAGTAAAGGCTAGTTAATAAAAACAACTATAATGTTGTGTTTAGAGCTGAATTAATTAATTGACTCATATCAGTTTAAAACAATATTCGGTGACAGTTTTCCTGAATTGAAGCTTTGTTTGCTTTAGTGTAAGGAAGTGCAGTTATAGTATCGAAGAACCAAAATGTGGACAAAGACTTTAAGGAAAAAAACTCATTTCCTCTGTAACAAACTAAAACTTTTATATAAGTGTAAATTCATACAGTTACTTCAGTTAAATGTACTGTATATGAGTCGATATCTATGAAAATGGGTTCAAAACCTTCAGTTCAGAATCCCACATTCCCTCGTTGACCCCTGGAAACTCTGGCTGATTCATTATTGGCTCTTGATCCTGAACAAAAACAGCTAATTTCTAGTATTTACAGCCTTATCAATTCCTCTATTGACAACCCAGCGTCTGGCCCCAAGGAGTCTGAGGAGCTGGAATCACACCGCCTCATGATTATTGGAGACAAGTCCTATGGATTTACCCCAATGTATGTGACTCGTGTAATCAGTGTAAACAACCTCCAGCCGACCACCCCCGTATGCTCTGGTTGTGTCTGGGGTTTAACACATTTTGGTCTGAAATCTACTGTCACTGCTGATCCACTATTGCACGGACGTCAAATATGGAGCTCAGGGGCCAAATCCAGCCCATCAAAGGTTCCAATCGGGCCCGTCGAGTGAATTTGTGAAATGCAAATATTACACTTAGAATATTACCACTCCAGGACATTAAAATAATTTTAGTTTAGGGTCCACATTGAATCTGAACTGGATCAGAGCCAGTAAAATACTATCATAATGACCTAACGAATGACAACTCACTGAGTCTGGTCTTCTCTTTGTTTTACTGTTGAAAAAGCAAAATTGCATGAAAATGTTTACTTTTGTACCCTATTCTGTCACAAAACAAACAAATATCAACAACCTGAAATGTCTTAATAATGGATTAGATTTTTATAGCGCTTTTCAAGTCACCCAAAGCGCTCTCACATTCTCCCTCTGGTGGTGGTAGACTACATTTGTAGCCACAGCTGCCCTGCCCTGCTGCAATTTTGCGCCTACGGCCCCTCCCGCCACCACTGAACATACTCATACACATTCATACACCAGTGTGAGGTGCAATGGAGGCAAGGAGGGTGAAGTGTCTTGCCCAAGGACACAACGGCTGACCTGGATTCGAACCGCTAACTTGCTCTACCACCTGAGCCATAGCCACCCCTAAGTCTCTTAAGTGTAACCGGACCAATATTCTGCCTGTTTCTAAATGTTCTGTGTATTTCTAGATCCACTGTGATCTGTACGTTGTCATGTACATCTGTAAAAGATAAACTCAGACAGAATATTGTTAAAACTGTACTTATTTTTCTGAAGAAATTTGAGCTTTTTCAAAGTTCTTCCTGTTACTCACATTTTTTTCAAAGGATACTTTGTAAATGTAAAGATTTCCATCATGTAATTTCACTTTTTTCACTCTACAACACAGAGAAATGGATGGAGTTGACATTATTTATATATTATTATATTATTATTTGACTGGTCCAGCCCACCTCAGATCGTATTGGGAAGATGTGGCTCCTGAACTAAAAAGAGTTGGACACCCTGCTCTATTGGCTCTGCTTGTAACCCCCCCCCCCCCAAAAAAAAGTCCCACAGACTGTTGTTGCCTTTGCCACTCTGTCGGCCAGGCGTCTCATACTCAACTGGAAACCCCCTCAGCCTTCATCTCATCGCAGATGGAAGAGCTGGTACTGTCCATTAGACTGAAAAAGCTTGGATTTTCCCTCAGTGATGTCCCCCACCTACACCTGAGTCTGTCATTGTTGTCCTGTTTTCCTTTCACCCCAGTCTTCAACAATACGACATGTTCATGTATAAACACATTTACAGACCGTTAGCATAAATGTAGGAAACTATGACCAGCATCAGCTAACGACAACACAAACCAATTCTTCCAACAAAACTCCATCCAGGTATTTATTTATTTTTAATATAACAGCAATAAATCTAAATTTGATTTCTATTAATGATTATCATTAAAGGCTCATTGTGTAAGATTAATGTCTGACCATCTGTTTAGGCTACACAGAGTTAGTGTTGGCCTTGTGTCTTGTGTTTGGAGCAGGTCATTTGTTGACATTATAAATTAAAGGGAACGTCCAACTCTGTTCTCATGCTTGGACTCAAACCAAGCAGCAGAAATTTGGGCCAGATTGGAATGAGTTACGGCTTGTTTCATGATGAAAACTTATTTCACTTAAGAGAATTTGAACCAGCCTTTCAGCAAAATTATAAAATACTACAACAATTACTACAACAATTACTACTACTATTAATGGCAATAATAATAATAATAATAATAATAGGATGTGGAGGTTTTAAACTTGACATTCTTCTTCATCCTCATCTTTCTCTTATAACCTGAAAAACAGAATATTCCACAATTTCTGATGTAAATGTAAAGTTTCAAGAATTTTCAAGCATCTTTTGCACAGTTAGAAGAATTCATTCAAATACAACAGGGCCTCTGCCCCACTCTGAAGAACGTGGTTCATTCATTCATTCATTTCTGAACTACTTTAGAGGGTTATTTTTTATTTATTTATTTTTAATTTAACCTTTATTTAACCAGAAAAAATCCCACTGAGACTGAGATGTTTTTACAAAGGTGACCTGAAATCCAGCACGCAGACCATACAATAATGAAAAACAGGTTTAAAAGGTTTAAGTTGCTTCTGTCTCACTCTGTGTTTTACAAATATTAACATTGTTTCCGTCATTTGTCATGTGGGATATGCATCAATTCTACGTTGTTCAATTCCACACGGGTTGAAAGTTATCCTGGTGTTGTGACAAAATAAAATAATTCCACTAAATATAGGAAATAAAATTAAAAAAACTAAACTGTCATTCAAACAAGACCCCTATGTTGACCTTTCACCTTTGACCAGTAAAACCTGGTCAACCCATTCTTGAGACCAAGTGAGGGGTTTTTGCAAAAACAAAACAAAACAAAATAAAAAAAAAGTCATATCCCTCAGTGTTTAACTTCATCCTGTCACTAGATATTATGTTTTAAATGTACAGTAACTAGTGCAGTGACCCGTGGGAATTCACCGGTTCTAGAAGCAGAAGAGTTGATAAAATGGGGAGTTGAGCTATGTAAACATACTGGTCTAACACACAGATTCGAAAAAATAGAATGACCCTCATGTTATTTTGTATTGAAAATCAAAAGTACCAGATAAGAAAGCATTCATGGTTATCTTATATATTTCTGTTACTACATCATTACTGTATGACTTCATCATATTGATATGACTTGATGACTCAGTTCACTGGTGTAAAACACAGATCAGAACAAACAAACAGAATGACCCTCATGTTGGTTTGTGTGGACGTGGACCACAGACTGTTACACTGGACTGTGTCTGGATCTGCTGAACTCCGGTCCGTCTGATCGAAGTCTGCACAGAACAGTCTGTCACCATGTTACGTCCGGGGGGGGGGGGGTCCAGAGGGGGACTTCAACAGGCCCGGTCTGCCTGGGGACTGGGGGAGTGGAAGTGGGCCACAGTCAGAATCAGCCAAATGTGGTCAGAGCCAGACCCAGTTCTCCCATCATGTCCCAGTGTTTCTGTTGAGCTGGATTCAGCCCCTCCCCATTTTTGGCTGTGAATGGACTCTTCCATGGGCGTTCATATTCCATGGTTGTGCCAACTCTTTCGGTAGACTGGGGTTTTACCAACACAAATTGGAGGATTTTTGCCACAAGGATGAATATGACATAGTTTACAATGAGATAATTTAAGCATTTTGTGGATCTTTATCCAAACCTCTGTAGAATGTAATGTAATAGGGTTGGAGATTCTAGCTGAACTTTGTGAGAGGAGCTCTATGGGTGTAAAAGGAGAAGATATAGATTTTTCTATAATGGCCCAGTCTGGATGACACTGGCCAGTCCGATGTAGGGACAGCTCATTGGAATTTAAAAAATAACTACTAACTCCAAAAGTATTGGTCGTATCAATAAGCTGTTTTGTTCAGTCTGATCTTTGACTCAAAATACATCAGTCGTCGAAAAGGCTAAGGTTGGATCTGTCCAGTTTATCAGTTATAAAGCACACACACACACACACACACACACACACACAGAGGCCATATGGCTTTATAATATAGATGGTGACCAATGGACATATGTATTTCTAGGGATGTATCGACCATACACTGAAAAACAAATACACAGGTAAAGTATAGATACCTGAAAACCAAAGTGCGATGAGTATTTGATGTTTATTATCTGCACTACAAATGTTTGATGACTATGGCTACGTTCAGACTGCAGCCAAATGTGGCCCAAATCTGACTTTTTGCTGCTATTTGACCTGTATCTGACCTGTTAAAGACAGTCTGAGCAGCACAAATCTGATTTTTTTAATCCAACCCAGGCCACTTCCATATGTGGTCCTAAATCTGATACAGGTTGTTGCAATGCAATGTCAGTCTGAATGGCCAGGTTGCATTTATCTGACTTTTACGTCATTGAAATCACCGGAGATGAGGGTCTTATCATGACAGTGTTACAGAGGCGGTCATAGATATATTTAAAGGTTTTTTCTTGTCATTGGAAAATTCTGAATGAAGTCTGCGTCAGCGCTAACTTCTCTATCCCACCACTCCTGACTCCGACTCCACATTCAAATACTCTGTTGTACAGATGTAGCAGCCATTTCGTCACAAAAGGCCATAGCAAAAGCCCTCGCTCTCCTCTTTTTTTGTCTTCTACTTAAAATTATTTGCCTGTAATGGTGCTGACTTCGGTTGTAGAGAAACTTTATCGGTGCCACACACACGCCGATACCACATGACCTCCATATTTACTTCCGTAAACACAGTGTCAGTGTGCGCTGCGTGGTCCAGTATGGACCAGGACCTCTTTTGTGCATGTGGGTTACTTCAGGATTGCATTCAGTTCATACTGAGAACTGATAGAAGTCGCATTTGATTTGTAATATGAACAAGCACACAAAAAAAGATTTCACAAAAAAATCCAAATTGTGCATTAAGACCTGCTGTCTGAATGGAGCCTAATGCACCGCAGCTTAAAGGTGATCTACAAAGACTTTCCTACTTACCTTCTTCACTCTTTAGTCCGTGTGTTTGTTTGTTGTTTGTTTGTGTCTTGTGCCCACCAGTGTTTGGGGGTAAACATATGCACTCAGTGAGTTCTCCTGAAGTTGTTGACTTACAAACTTCGGCTGAATGAGCGTTAAAACTAAATTCAGGACAGTTTATATTTTCCTCATCATTTGCTCCTTTTAGCGCTGCTCTCTAAACTCTCATGGCAGCACACAGCCTTTGTTCTCAGTCATCTTTAATTTATGAGGGCCACAATTATTTATCCATTTCCGAGTGTCTTTACGTCACACGGCTGTAATGCTGTTATTTTATTTTCAGGAAGTGTCTATTTCCAGAGCAGCTCTGCAGGGACCGGTGACAATAGACCTGCTTAACTCCCCGTCTGGGTGCGTTCGTTTCTGTTTCTTTTGTTGAAGCTTTACTTTTTCAACTATAAATGAACATAATTAACATGAGAAGGCGTCAGTGAAGTGCTCTGTCACTTTTTCGGGGTATGTGATCATTTTAATAAAGACACTACAGTGAGCTACCTTCGCTGCAGCTGCACCTTATCATGAAAAACTCTTCTGGTCCTATTTAATATTTCATATATCACATTTTTTTTTCTTCCTCTTTAATTGAATCGGAAGAAGTCTTAACATGAGTTAGAATTTGTGATCGGTCGCCTACAGAGAACATGTCCCTCCCTCTGCACTTCAGTTGTTTTTATCTCGCACGCTGGCTTTTATATTTTCATTTATATCACGTCTATTTACAGAAAAGTATCTCTGAAGAGACCAGGAACACATTGTTTAGGTCGCAGGAGGCTTGGTGCTGGAGTCTGGTGACAATTTTAAACACACTACAATTAGAACAGAACAAAACTCCACAACTCCCTTGCTTTACCTTGTAGTATCAGAATAAAACTTTAACTTGTATTTTTAGTGTTTTATTTATCCACCAAGTGAGGAAATTGGAAATAAGTTATTCTTAGAGGAAGAAAACTCCTTGTGATGTTGGGCCTTAGTGTTGATTTATCAAACATTTTCTCCAGTGCATGTTGTGTTTCTGTGTATCAAGAATATAAAAATGGGCTTGTTGGGCTTTGAGAAGAACATCAAGCATCTCCATGTAATAGAGGAGACTCAAAATGAAGGGAACGATAGAGAAATGAAGACTGTAACGTGCATCACAGGGCACATTTGTGTAAACCAGGCAATTAAAAATCCATTTGAAAATGCATGCATGCTGACTCCTGTGGGACCTGGAGGACGGGTAAATCGAGGGAGTGTGATTGCTTTCGACAGCGATCATAACAGAAGATTTCTGCGTGCACCGTTCCCCTGGAATGCCATGGTCTCATCTGTATCTATGTAGGGTAATTTAAGAAATTAGGTAATTTAGTGAAATGGGATGCAGTGGTACTCACGGTACACTTCATCTGTCTTGCAATTACGCTGCGGCGGTGACAACCATCAACCCCTTTTGGTCGTGAACGGAGACAGAGTTTGCCTTTGTTTGCATACATGTGTCTGTTGTGAGTTTCTAAAAAGGTGGACGTGTGTTAAGGGCTGGATAAAGCGCAGGTGGATCACAAGGGAATCCTGTAATGAGATCCAACCGGAAGCCCATTTACACCTGCCATTAATAAGCACCATCATTATCTTGATTTCATCCACATTGTCATTAGAGGTAATTTTGTAAATTTGGCAGCAGGTGTTCACAGAAACACACACACGCACACACACACACCTATACACACACACATACACACACATAGATCTGGGTCAAAGCAAACTAAACACAACCATGGAAGTCCAATGCAATGAAATATGTAGTACTCATTTTTATGTGTGATGCAGAGTGATGGTTAGTCTTTCATGATATCCAATTCATTCCCTAATTCAACCAAACAATTTATTCCAAATTATTAAAAACTGTTAAAATCAACAAGATACATTTTGTAATAGGACCCCCAGAAGCCGTCCCCAGCTTATAAATGGGGGCTCTCAAATATGTGGTTAGAGACACAATTTACATTATAATCTTTAATAAATCCAAATGTTCTAAATAACTACATACAAATATGTCTTAAAATATTTGCCTGTCTGTCTAACAATGTTGTCATTTGTACTTCCTTGATTCCTTCCGGCCTTCACATGCTATGGGAATCATGGTAAACTAGTGTGTTCCCCATGGCTCATATTAATATCGATATCTAGGGGCTGAAGTTAGTAAATGCGTTATTCCTGTTTTTAACTTCATTTCCCATCATGCAGCATGGTACTGCACTTCCGATCAACCGAGCAATCATGTGCTTGAGTTAACTTCATTTCCCATCATGCAACCTGGTTCTGCACTTCTGTCCACCACTTCTGGAAAAACATTACAGACATCGTTTCACAAATCATGGGCTGCCACATCCCATTTTCACCCACTCTCTGTTTGTTAGGAGACCTGTCCACATCGAAACTTGACCATACACGCA
>JAQQZY010000002.1:34463071-34474924 GCA_030068375.1 Ostorhinchus rueppellii | reverse complement strand
AAGGAAAGGAAAGGAAAGGAAAGGAAAGGAAAGGAAAGGAAAGGAAAGGAAAGGAAAGGAAAGGAAAGGAAAGGAGGAGCACAACAATGGGAGATGGGCCGAGTCGAACCAGTTCCACGGAGTAGAAATGAGGCAATAGAGTCTTTAGTTTCACTTTCACTGTACCCCCTCAAATCAGCCCCTGTGTCATCTGTTCTTATTGTTTGTACAAACTGTATATGTCATATTTTCTGTGTAGAGATGGAAATATAAAAGACTGGTAATGCAACTATACCCATTTGTACTCTTTTATTCCCTCACCCAATGAGAATCGATAAGGAATTGATAAGCAATCGGATTGATAAGCCAAATCAATAATGGAATTAGAATCGTTAAATTCTTATCAATTCCCATCCCTAATGCACACCAACCTTATCCTTCTAATATCTTACTGAAGACCTCACTTTACTAATTGCTACCGTTACCATTATTTCGGTGTCATTCCAGCCTCAAATATTTTTTTAAAAATTGGATATAAAGAGATACACAAAGAGCGATAATCAGTCACAGGCTAATTTGGTGCTTTGGAAATTATAAGCAATATTTTTGACTGATATGCGCGTGTTTTGCACCTGTAACAGCTGTGCAGTCCTTATGTGGCACTACTTGAAGTATTGTGTGGATGGGATTTATAGATTTATAATGCCATTCATTTTAATTTAGCTATTACTCAAGCAGTACACTTGTTGTGTTAGTTGTAGCAGTCACACTTATTGCACAACTACCTAGCCCAGATTTTTTTCAATGGTTTGGGTCTCCACCCGACACAGGCATCATTACAGTATAACAAGCCCTTGGTCGAAGGTGAGAAACCAGCGTATAAATTTAAAGCTTTGGTCCTTCACTGAAAAGGTCTAAGCACTTAAGCCTTAAACTATTTATATGACTGGGACTGTTTTTGAGGTGAGCAGCACAGCTTCCAGGAGGTGGAAAGGTGTGGAAAGCACACAGTGGTTGTAGAAATATAGCCAGCGCTGTCCCTGCTCCATTAGTGGTGCCCTTCAGCTACTTCTAATGCTAAGAAGAGGCAATGAATCAACAACACATACACACTGGATCATGTGTGCAAAAATCTGAGGTCATCATTGGGTCAGAAAGATAGATACATTTCATTAGTGTAATGTCAAGGGCGTCCATTTGTTGATTGATGACTATTGATTTAGAGCCACTCATTTATAAGACAATATTTCAAACATGTATATTTATATGTTTCAGTTTATATGTGACATGTCCTTGCTTTGTGTACTGAGCATTTTAAGTATGTTTGCATTCGTGCGTATTGCTTGTGTGCGTATTTAAACCACAATGTGCTTTGGTTGAATTGGTTCTGTTGGGTGTGTATACCTGCAGTGGAAGGTTACTAAATAGGAAAATTAGATTACAGCAGCAGGACACTCCATACAGACTATACAGAGGCATCGGCCAATCAGATGGAGCTGCAAGCTACTTTTCATGAGCAGCAGGTGAGACAGATTACCGTCTGCCTCCACCTGGAGACCGCTGCTTTAATTAATCATTGTGCTCTGAGACTACAGCTCTCTGATTGCTGTTTGGGTTAACACATCTTGATTTTATGCTTGTTTGTTCATCTGTGATTTTCTACATTTATTTCAGTGTCATTTATGGAAAAAGACACAATTTTTTTTTTCAAATGTTGGACTTTCACCCTTCAAATAACCCTAACCTAAAGATCACTAAACACATTACAGAATAAGTGCCAGAATAAACACCAACCCCAACTTCATCATTTCAGTTGGTGCTTGAATGGAACTTCACCTCTGACCCTTGGTCCACCTGGTGGATGTTCGGTGCATTGGTTCTATTTTTATGGTAAAGGCCCATCAATGCTCAGCGTTAAATACGGATCTGGAAACAGATGGAGCCCTTCTCTCCATGCTCTGCATTTCGTCTAATTTCTGCACGTTTCCATAAAGTTTATGGATATGGGCCAAACAGAGCAGTACCACCAGAAACCGTGGGGGCAATGTTGCTGTCACTATCCAATAGGCAGCTCTAGTGATGCACAAAGAAGAAATAAGAATGGCAGAACTTTTGAAAGATGGGCTGTGCAAGTTGGTGAGAAACTATAAACATCTCTACGATGTTACTTCTCCTGGACACCGAGATAATCAGAATATACAGAACAGCTGGGAGGAGATTGGAAGGAACTGAATGTATTTAATGTATACGATGTATTTAATGACCTCACTGACCACCGCCTCCAACAACATCACCTCGATTTTTGTCTCTTATGCAAGAGGTACATAATGAATACCTCCTCCACAGTCGCCATGTTTGTTTTTGAGTTTGTTGTCATAAACTTTTGACTCTGGGCTGTCCCCTGGTGGATATATTAGTTAACGCCCATGCCAACGTATAGGACTTATGGAAGTATGTGGGCAGTGACGGTAACATTGTTTGAAATGGACGTATACATTTTGTACATAAAGGGAACATAAATAGGCCTTAAGTTGGTGACAGAGAGTCCAGGTTCAAAACAAAGATTCATGAAAAGCCAAAAATAAAATAAATCATCCAGCAGCATTCTCAAAACCATATCGCAAAAATGTAACAAGAGGAGACAGTATATCCTTTCAACAGTGTAACTGGAAGTTACATGCTACAATTGCAGTGATAAAACAGTGAAAATATATTGAAGAGTTCCCGACCAGAGCCCAGACATCAGTTTAAATGTTTTCCAGGCCTCGTCTAGTGTTCTCACCTCAAATCAATAGTGCAGAATGGAAATCCTCTCACAACATATTAGTTTGAAACACACAGTAAAGGTGCATGATGTACAGAGTCCTGCAGGGATGACCACCCTGTTGATTAGCACTAACCCTTTGACCCCAACCTGGAAATTGAGGGATTATTACAAAAAAACAGGCATTGTGACAAACAAACATTCATGATACTTGAATCATAACTGTCACCAATGAAAACCACTTTTGATTTTTTTAAAGAAGAAAACACTGAACACTAATGTCACAACAGGGTAAAGACAAACTTCTCTAAACTGTCGTTTGCTTTCACAGGCGTAACTCGTAAAACTTTTCCTCTTCCTGTGACCTGATCCAGCATGTGAACGCAGCCGTTTACAGAGTTCAAAGCCATGATGAATCTGTAAAGTTTTACTTGTGAAGAAGTGAGTCAGAATGTTTGTTACACTTTTAAATGAAATTTTAAATAATTACTGAGTTTGTGACAAGAGAGAAAATACAAACCCCATTTACTGATTTTATGACTCAAGCCATCAGGACAGTGAATGTTGTCAAATTATTATTACAAAGTCACTCTGGTGGTCTCTCGTGGTGAGTAAAAACTAAGGCCAAGGCTGAGGTCATGATAAGAACCAGTTAGATACAACTTTCAGGATCAAAGTGACAAATGAAAGTGAATTACCAAAAAACCCAGCAGCGTTTCTAGCACTGACTACAACTGTAAAGTCTGAAGTGCTGTTGATAGTTTATAATATCCATATTTGAGTGCTACCCAAAGTAACGGATTACATCAGACACACTTATACTTTGTGCGAGTACTCCAGTGTAATCAGTCATTTCATTCATTCGTCACATCCCTGGTTTGTTCAAGTCAAAGTGAAACTACATTTGGAGTTTGGAGAACATCTTTAAAGTTTTCAAAGTTGCCATTTTAACAACTTGTATTTCCAAAAAAAACAGAGTGAGTCACTTGGAAGTGACTTGTCTGAGAGACAAAGGCAGAGTACCAGGCTATAGAATCCCTCTTGGTGTCTCCTTCCATCCCTCTTTCTTTCTCTATCACTTCTGATCCTCTTCATGTCAATCTTGTCACATCTTCTCTCTGTTCTCAAACACAGATTGTCACCTCTATTCAAGAGACAAATTACTTTCTTTATCTTTCTCTTCTCTAGCCCACTCTCTCCTGTGGTGCCCCAACTCTGAACTGTCCATCTTAGCAGTAAAACTAAAGGCCTCAGTCATCACTGCAGGTTCTTCCCACACTGCTAATGCTTGCATGGGTCTCCAACACTCCATTCAAAACAACCTGTTATTTACACACACACACACACACACACACACACACACACACACATAGAGGACTTTAATGTGTTCATTTTGATAAATTAATCACAGGAAAAATATCGGCGTAAAAATATTACACATTTAATTGCATTTTATTTTTACACTACAGATAAGCCAGAACGTTTCTCAGTGCTCAGGCTTCTTGTATACCGATCATACCGATGGACTGAACAGGTGGAAGCGACGGATGATAAAGCCCAGTGGACGGGCATTTACAGTTGAAAAACAGTTGGGTGGAAGCCTCGGTAAGTGCACTGATGTGTTCAAACTATGCCATATGGACTTTGGATACCTGCGCAGTCATTTACCCAAATCTGTTTTCATTGGACATGTTGCATCTGGTGTCAAATATTGCTATATAATTAAAATATGATTAATTTATAAGGTTTTACTTGAGTCTCACCACTACATACACACGCGTACACAAATATGTATATATGCACACACACACACACACACACACACACACACACACACACACACACACACACACACACACAGTTGTGGTCATAAAACATACGCGAAATAAAAACAACAAATTCAATGTGATTAAGACAAACAATATACCATCATAAGGCAATTTCTGATAATATTTTAACAAAAATAATTAAACACTTGATATCAGCTGTGCTTAGACTTAAGATCTAAAAAGATTAAAGAAGTGTCCAACTCAATGGCACTTAAAGGAGACATATTTGGGTTTTTTTTAGTTTTTTTTTTTAATGGAATTATGTAATTACCAAACATGTCCCTGTGGTCTCCATAAACTGTAAATCCTCTGCTTGGCTCTGAATTCTTCATTTAACTCCACAGGTCCATCTTCAATCTTATTTCTGAGTAATGACACCAGAGAGGTGGTTTGGAGCGCTGGCCCTTTAAATGCACACAAGACACTTCAGGTCCCGCCCCCTCCAGGTTGTTGGCTGTGCTGCTTTGTCCCATATAACCAACAACTGAATATTTTAGGTAATCGGCTCGAAGTCTGGACATATTTTCAGTATGCACTAGAATTGCCATTGCTGACAAACAACTATGGGAGAAATGTTTGTCATAAATCTGGACCTTATATGTGCAAATGTCATGAGGTAACTGGTTATACATGTAACAAATTAAGCGGGCATTAAAATGGGTTGGAGAAATCCACTCAATTGTCGCCAAAATGAATATAAAGATAGCTTTGGAGCACCTGCAGGCAAATATTTGGAACTATTGTGGTCCCCAAATACACAAATAAATTAACGAAAGACTAATAAGAGTGGGTTTAGATAAATATGAGCCCTTTCATATTTGAAGCCAAAATGGCTCAACGTCCACCTTGTGGCTCGTTTTAGTATAAGTTCTAAATCTCACTTGGCTAAATTCTCTCTAATGTTCCTGACCAACCATCTCCTGATCGTCATGACTGTAAAAATGGATGATACAGAAAAATAAGTTCATTAAGTCATTAATTTCATGATGATGTAAGGTCTTTTCAGTTTTTCTCTAAGTACCATTTATTTTTCTCATGTAAATTCATATAAGACACCTTCTTCAAGTTGTATAATAAGTTCCTTACGTGTCTAGCTCCACTTTAAAAGCCTCAGCACCTCAAAAACTAAAGAATATATAAAGCTGAACTTCTGTGCTGTCTACACCGTACACTAGAAGCACCATTCTAAATATGAATACTCATAAGTCCACAGTTAGTGCCATTCACTTCTGATGTGGAAGTACAGGTGGGCGATGACACAGTGAAGCCAACAGGAGCTCGAGCGTCTCCCTCCCCACTGCCCCATGTGGTAAGCTAGGCTATTTAGCTAACTGCTAATTACAACGTGGCAGCTACTGCGCTGCCATCTCATTGATGCCTCACAGTGTAGACATCTGCCATATCTTTGCTCTAGTGCTGTTGTGTTGTACAGCATAAAACCTGCCAGACTTTTATCCTTTTTCCTTGTCTCATTCTGTCCACTCAGACCGCCACAGCCTCTCTCTGCTTGAGCCAATCACATTATAGAAAAATGAAAGATCTTGTTAACAACCAGTTGCATTCAACACAAATCAAGGTCGTACAAGTATTATTTAACAGCATGTATCCAAGTGCACACACATAAACCATTTAAATGTCTGTAATGTATTCCTATCATAGCAAACAAATTGGAAAAGGGTGTTTGCACCACATGAGCCTGATGAAACTGAATATGGATCCAACCAACACAGAAATAGGAGCCTCTACTACTGCTACTGCTACTACCACCACTACTACTACTGTACCACCACCGCCACTACTACTACTACTACTACTACTACTACTGTACCACCACCACCACCACTACTACTAGTACTACTACTACTACTTATATTACTGCTACTACTACTACTACTACTGTACCACCACCACTACTACTACCACCACCACCACCGCCACCACTACTACTACTACTACTACTACTACTACTACCATTACTACAACTACTACTACTACTACTACTACTACCACCACCACCACTACTACTACCACCATTACCACTACTACTACTACTACTGCTGCTGCTACTACTACTGCTACTACTACCACTACCACAACTACTACTACTACCACTACCACAACTACTACTACAATTACAACTACTGCTACAAATGACAGCTCAACTATGGACAGGGGCGGATCTATTGGGGTGGCATCGGGGGCAGCTGCCACCCTTAAATACAGCCACCCCACCCTTCTTGCCACCCCAGTTTAATTTAATTCAAAGAAAAGCTGTGCCTCTTTGGAAACGACTGTAAATTACTGACTACAGTGAATGTAGCATGAGTTTGAGACACTGGGTGGACTTTTCTTACTGTTATTTATTTATTTTTTTACATGCAGGGATGTCCCCAGTCAAGTGTTTGGGTAATCTAACATTCAGTCAGTATTTTTAATTTCTGTTCCCTCCCTGTCTTCTACACTCTGTCTGAAGTGATGCTAGTAATGTCATTGTCCAGTGGGTTAAAGAGCGCAGGATCAGTGTTGTATGAACAGTTGGTGGTTCCCAACTGTTTTTGACTCATGACCCCATTTCTGGTGACTCCACACATTCAAAACTGAGACTTTATTTTGGCTAATTAAAAAATATATATATATGTATCATGTAATAGTTTGCATGTATGTTGTAAATAAACATTAATTTTAGATGACATTTAGGCTATATAATGTGTATAATGCACCTTTTTGGTGTCTGCTTCTTTCCATTCTCTGTTTGGTCCAGCTTTCTGACTACAACTGTGTCCGAGCAGGTTGAAGTGTTGTAATTTGGGATCACATGATCGGGTCAATCACGATATGCCCTCTCAGATATTATATCCTGTGTTTTATTTGAACTGGATTTTTATTGGTCCGTGGTGTTTTAATTACAATGAAATATATATTGAATCATTAAAAAATACTTTTATCAATAATTTGTATTTTTAAATACAAGAAATTCCAGGCAACCCCAAGGTTGAAAATCACTGAATTTGAGTCTCTGTTCACCTTCTATTTCAATATAAATGCATCATCAGTTAATTCTGCAAATTAGTCTTTGGTTTATTTAGATTGTGTTAGATTGGAAGGTTAATTGCTATTAAATATCTCATTCTTTTGATGAAATTGGATGAAATGACGAGTAGTAATAACTTATGAGTACGGAATTTTTACAGCACTATCCATCAAAACAGACAGACAGTGAGAAAGTCTAACACATTCTCTGATCTACTGTATGCCCCCCCCCCTTTTTTTTTTTTTTTAAAGTTCACTATTGCCCAAAAGCATCTTTTGAAAAGTTCCTTCATGGTTTTCTGCACTGGATTGGAACATCAACAGCCAACAGCTTATGTTGATGTGCCCAATTTGCATTGCATAACAACAGCGCATGGAAAAGAAGTGTGAAGAATCAAGTGCATTTTCTTGTGCCAATTTTCTGAAAATTCTGTTAAATTTTACACTTCATTTGGATGGAAAACCAAAGTAATAAAAGGCTCAGAGTGAGCAGGAGTAGGATTCATAGGAAGAAGAGAGAGGAGAGAAATATTTCACTGAATGAAGAAAAACAAAAATACAGAAGCGTAATGAAGGTGACACACACTTTACACATCCTCAAGGTGAATCTTGAAGACCGCTAATTGCTGTTGGCTTTCTGATTGGCTGTGTGTGATCTTCAGACCGTACCCACTCATCTATTTGGAGCCTGTGGAACAGTTGATGGTGGAGACTATTTTCCCGTTGGCAGCCTAATTAGCAGTGACAGTCCTGATCATTTCGCTTTTACTGCTGTCTCAGTAGTGTGGTTAGCACAGTAGCTTGCAATGATCCTGTGCACGCTGAATACTGATAATCCCCCGTAACACACCCAGGGACGTTTTAAAATTCATGTGGGTTCTTTAATTCATGAAGCATTTTGAAATCCGTACAGATACTTTTATTCACTCTGTCATCTGAAAGCTTGAGGCAAACCATGCCCCATTTGGTTTTTCATGAGGAACGCTAACGATGCTAAAAAAAAAAAAAATCCACAGGAATACTGAAAAAAAAAAAAAAAAAGCTGTTAGATTGATCAATTTATTGATTTAGGGTTTTGTGTGTTTGTAAGGAAGAAAACTTGGCTCACAATTAAAAAAAAAAAAAAACGTATGTTTTTTGTCTAAACAAACATTTAGCTTTTTCAGGAAGAAATATGGGCTGTCTCTAGCATAAAACACCTCAGTGAATCCTGGGAAAATTCACCCAAAGCAGAGTTTATGCATCATTAATAGTTCCATGAGTGCAGCTCAGAATTCAGTAATGTGTGTGGTCATGATTTTCCACAGAAAAGCCTCAGAACCATCTCTTTTTTTAATCTCTGCCACCCTAGGGTGTTGCCATAAATTAGAACTGGATAGCAATCAATTTTCCATATCTTGTATGGTTATGAATGCTACCACACACACACATGTACATTTACTCTACCTATTATTTATCATTTCCCTTTCATGACTTATTGTGTGAAGGAAGTAGTAGTAGAAAGGAGATGAAGCGGTAAAAAAACCCAAAGCCACTGAAATAATAAAAATTGCAAAAAAAAAAATAATAATAAAAAAGCCTGTGAAAGAACCCTAAGGGAACCAAACAGTCCTTACTGCGCCCTCTGGGCAGCAAACGCACACTCAGAGAATGTTAAAAGATGGCAGGAAGACAGCTGCTAAGAAAGAAAATGGAGGGACAAAAAAATCAAAGTGGTCGGAAGGTATGGCTTATCAGTGCACACACAGCTTGAGTGTTTGAGAATTAGCTGAAGTTGTAAAATTGCAGTGGACAGATTTCAGTGAACCAAATGAATGAAAACAACTTCTATAAATAATTTATTATTTAACTGGAGCTGGAAAAGCAATTATCTGGAAAATATAATATAATATTAGCTGGTAAATGTCAAGTTTTACAAATGCAATTTGAAACACTTCCTCCAGACTTGAAGGACTATGTGTGTTATCGGTATCTTTCGATCATAAGTGATTTTTCTGTTATTTCCTGATGTGTATGATTCTTCTCCCTATTTTGATCATCTCCAAGCATATTTTGGTCATTTATATCAACACACATAATAAGTATGGAGCAGGTGGGCTGGAAAAACTACTATCAAAGGATCAAAATCAGCTTTAGTTGTCAGTTTTTTCCCACATGAACCTTGTATCTAGTATTTATTTATTTAGTTCCAGGACAGTGTGTATTGGTGTTAATTGCAAAGAACAAGATGTGCGCACCAGATTTAGCAGAGAAGCTAATTTATGTCTACTGTCCTGGACAAACGACAAACATAATAAAACACCACCTGGATTACAAAGTACTAATACACTGGAAGAAAAGTGAAGAACAATGACAGAGGAAAACACATAAAAAGGGGCTTACACTATAAAAGTACATGACATTTTGTCATATCTGTATTCTCTGTTTCCAGTTGTTGTTGTTGTTTTTTTTTGCCTTGTCACAGTCTGTTTCTCCTGTGCTTTTCTCTGTCCTGACCTGTCTGAACCCTGACCTGTCCTTGACCTAATTCCCTGTCTTTCCACTCTCTCTCTTCCAGATTGTTTGATGCCGTGCAAGACTTTCCGGTGCTTATCTCTGTTTGGTGTTTGAGCGGTTTCTGTCCCCAGTTTTCGTAGTCTGTCTTCTGTCCCTGACCTGCTTTTGCTCGACCAAGATTCCTGTCTGCTCCCCGGAAACACCACCCGCCTTAAGTCTGACCTCCGAGACCTAGCCTCTGCCCCGGTACCTGACCCGCCTTCCATTCCTCAACCAAGCCTGCTGCCTGACCTTCGTTGGATTTCACAGTAACAACCTCCAGACCGTTTGTGACCCTCCACTCAGCCTAATCCCAGAATCTCCGGTGACCGACCCCAGGACCAACCCCGACTTCCCACTCAGACTCAGCATGCCTCTCGTCTTATGTGGGACCTTCCCTGGTCATCAGGATCCAGACCTTATGAACTCTGCGCACCAACGGGTGATGAAGAGCGTTTTGGACAGTGTACTCTTTATTAGACTTGAACATTATTCTGTGTAAGAATCTATCAGTAAAGACTTTTATATTTAACCTCAGTCTGTGGTTCTGTGCCAGGGTTCTTATCTTGTCCGTTAAACATTTCCTAGAATGAGATTTGGAACAAAGAAGATGATGTGAATCTATGAACAGGGTAATAGTACAATAGCAAACGAGACATGGAAAGAAATGCAAAAGTAAGAAGCATTGAGCTAAAACTATCTTAACCCATTTAGTTCTACATCCTGAGTGGTGCTAGTTTCAAATCACGTAGTTCTATGTCTAAGAACCCAATCATGGGCCATACCTGGATCATGTGACAGATGTTCAAATGAGGTATTTGCTCATTTACAGACTTATTGATTTGATAGAACAGTTTTATCTGTGAATGCATATTTGATTTTGATGCTTTTTTTTTTTTTTTTTTGATTTTATACCCCCCCCCCCCCAATTTTTATTTTCCATGTTATAGATTCTGGTCAGTGGTGTCAGGTTTATATGAGACTGTGGCTCATTCATGGAATTTTATCTGAGTGGACGAAGCATTTTCAATCCTCAGTCTTAAAAAGGTCGTTCATCGCGCTACACATTTGCCTACATTCCATAACTGCTTATCCTGCGTTTGAGGGGTTGAAGTCTGGCTAGAAAATGGTTGTTTCCCTTGAGATCTGAGTCAACACAGTTTACTCAGGTACTCCAGGTGGCCGAACATGTTTCTTAACCATTCTACCTTTTAATAAAATAAAGGAGGAATTGTTGCTGTCAACTTTAAACACCTGTAGACTGGAAAACACTAGCAAAGGATAGTCTTTTAATGTTGCATTTTGTGACATCAGTATAAAATACATGTAATCATTGACTAAAACATTCTTGGTTTATTCATAACTTTTTTTTGGTGGACATAGAACTTCCTGATTTGGATCCTAAGTGAAACCTGTGAAGGCACCATGTCTGATGTTGGACATAAAGCTTGTTGACGATGGGACACTTCCATAGAATCAGACAGTTCTATGTCCACTTTTAACTTCTATCTCTAAGCCTATGGAGATTTAGAACATGTTAATATGTTTAGGGTACCTTCCACAGTCGACACGATTCCACACAAAAGATGATTGATAACTCTGTAAATATCACAGATCAGACAGGTGACCTTTTCGAATTCTCGTACTTGTACTCGTCATCTTCCGCTTATCCGGATCCGGGTCGCGGGGGCAGTAGCTTCAGCAGCGAAGCCCAGA
>JAQQZY010000002.1:34347938-34368848 GCA_030068375.1 Ostorhinchus rueppellii | reverse complement strand
AATTCAGCTGCTAGCTGTTATCAAGAGGACTAAAACCCTTTTAGACATGAGTCTGACAACTAAGTAAGGAAGCTAAATAACTTTAATACATGCTCGGATAGGCTGGTATCGGTATCGGCCAGTATCGGAATCGGATCGGAAGTGCAAAACAATATCGGTATCGGATCGGTGGTGTAAAAACCTGGATCAGGACATCCCTAATACACACACACACACACACACACATACATACACACACACACACACACACACACACACACATATATATATATATATATAAACAAACAGTAAAAGCTCCATGATATACCGTGAGGAAATGACTGAATATATTCAATTTAGATTCCAAATGACAGGCAGTGTTGAAAGAATTTATTTTGGTCATTAGAGCTGAAAGCAGCATAATATATTTACTGATCAACTTTTGGTATTTTTTACCTTTTGGGATTTGTGCATTTTATATGAAAGGTGGAGCATCCTTGGGAGAACCGCATGTATCTCCAGTGTTAGCTTTCCTCCAACAGGACTACCTCCTGTAACTCCTAATTTCTGCCAGGCAGGGCTGCTTCAAGGACATCACTGCATTCCAAAGCTGTGAGTGCAGGGTGTGGTGAAATTCCTCTTATTATTGCAAGCACATCCATCTTACCTTCTTTGACTGGGTTGATCCAGCCTTAGTGGGCATCTCCTGGGTTGCACTTGATGGGAATTCATCAGCGGTGGGTTTTTTCTCTGCAAGATTTGTGACCTGTGTGTGGATAACCTGCGTCTCCTGGAGGTCGTTCTGCTGCTCTGAATCATGGTCATCATCTTCACATTCAGCCTCTGATGATGAGGATTCACTGGCTTTTAATTCTAGGATATTATTGGGCTCTGTCTCCCATGGCGGTTCTTCATCCATAATGGCGTCCACTGTGTCTGGTATCTCCTCCATTACCTGAGCAGGCTCCCCAGAATCCAGATTCAGATGACCAGAGTCAGGAGGAGCAGTCGTGCTTTTGAACTCAGGCTCTTTCTCCTCTGCTTCATCGCCCTGCATCTTGCGGCCGGGGGAATGCTCATGTGGAAGGTGAGCTACGGGGACGTCGGGCTTCACTTCTGGAGTTTCACTTGCTTCGTGGTCATGTCCTGGTCTGATTGCAGGCCTTGGGCTCACAGTCATCAGAGGGTTTTGGACAGACTCCAACAAACTCCTGCTCTTGGGTGCAGTGATTAAGGAACTATATGGTGTGGATTCTGTACTGGTGAATGCAGAAGGGCCATCGAAGCCAGCCGTGGGGGCTCGTACTGATGGCAGAGGAAGTACTCGTTCTCTAACATCTGGCAATTTGGACTTTGAAACCTCCACACTTCCACTTCCAGCCATCTCAGGAACTACATTGGCAGGAGGGTCTTTTTTGGCAACAGGAAGCTCTGTGTTCTGGCTCACACCGGCAGGCCGTTTATGGAAGGTTGGGATTCTGGAGACGGGTTTCCCTCCTTTCCGGTTCATATCTTCTTTGTCTTCAAGCTCTGTTCTTCCAGTCTTGTCACCTTCAAGACGGTCCAGCATAACAGTGCACAGCTTCAGTTCCTAAGGAAGATAGAATGTCAATAACGTTACACAATACAACACAAAACCAGTGGTCCACTGTGACAACAGTTTGCACAGCAGCATTCTGAGCACAGCACTGACTGTAAAAACATTTATAACACCTTGAATATCTTAAAAGTTAAACATCAGCAGACATATTCAAAGTCGATATGGCTAGGTCCTTTGTTCTTTGCGTTTACACTGTTGAAAAACAATATGATACTGTGTATTACCAAGAGAAGCCTCCGACTAGAAAAGCCACACCTATTCAAATAAGTGTAAGCAGAACATGTCATGACTACAACATCGCTGAACTTTCCCATTCTGATGGCATTAGCTAAATAGATCCTTCATCCCCATTGCCATTAGATTGTACAATACCTTCATCGAATCTAAGCTAAACAATAACTTTCATTTTTTATTTGACTTTCTTTTTGTTTTGAGCCAATGGAAACTAAATTTCCATCAGAAGATAAATTAAGTTAATCTTTATCTCTATGAAAAAGCTCCATAATTTACTTTGCACTGAACATGAATCTTACAATTAAGAACTGTGTTTGTTTTTTTTCCAGTAAAATTTGTCAATTGTCATGAATTCTGACCTGAAAAATTATTGTAGTTACTGATTCTCATGAAATTTGGTGGAAGAGTGGGTCATGGTCCATGGACAAACCACCCCTGCCTTTTTAATCTGCAGTCAGAACCACATGATTTATGGTGCAAATCTATAAAAAGGGGGTGTAATTCACTTTTTTGACCGATGGAGGGCCCCACGATGCCTTAGACATTTAACAGTCTGTTAAAAAACTGAACATCTGCAGCAACTGACAGAAGGAATTCCCATTGAAATCCTGCACTTATCAAATCTTTGGGTGTTCATCATTGTGCTCTTGTTTTTTTCTTACTAGTGATGATTCTGCTTCACATCAGTGAGCTGCAGGTAAGGCTGGGTGGCCCTCCCCCTTTGTAACCTATGACAAGCATTGGATGTTATTTATTTATAAAGCCCCTTCTGGTCTTCTGCCCTGTATCTCACCTTGCCATCGTCTGTTACGGTGGGCCCTATGGGACATGGTCAAATGACAATATTATGTTACAGGTACCACCTATTTTTTTTCCTCTCTCAAGAATGCAATATCAAGTTTTATTCATTACGTGCCTGCAACTCTGAATAAATTCCAACTTTAGATTTTAAAGCCATTTAATTTTTAGAGCATTTCACCTGTAAATATTGTTATAGCTTATTCAATTGTTATCCGTTTTAATGTCTGCAACCATTTACTGAGCTGCCTTTTATTGCTTTTGTTTTGCATTTCTTTAATTATTGAGGCCCGATTTAAATCAGGGTTAACTGAATTTTTATTTAGTTTTTAGGACAAAGGGTCTGCACCTGCAAAATAATCTACCTGGCCAAAAAAAGTTCCCACTAGGATTTAACTAATCGTAAAAGTAATAATGAGATCCTTCTGCAGTCATTACTGCACTGATGAATGTTTTTAATGCAACACTTTCCTTAACCCTAAATAATGAAGTGAGCAGGTTCTCATTTCTTAAAACAACCATCAGTTTGATAGAGAGCGTAAAAAGGGGACTGTGTTTCAACAGAAAAAGGCCATGTGGTCTGATGAGCCCTGATTAAGTGTTTCAGAGTGATGGACACATCGGGGTGACAGCAGAGGTAGATGAAGTGATTACACATCATACTTAGTGCCTACATTATAAGCCTGTGGGGGCAGTGTTTTGATCTGGCCATGATTTAGTTGATCATGTCTAGGTTCAGCAATGTTATCCTACATGTCCAAAAGATGGCAAGCTTATTGAAACAATGCAACAGTTAATGCATGCTGTAATCAAAAGTAAAGGGGGTACAAAAATAGTGTGTAGTGAGTGCATTTTGTGAAATTGCCACATGTATTGGCAAAATGTACATACATTTTATATGATTATAGTAAAAACAGACTTGATATTATGGACTCACAAACACTAATGAAGACAGTGGACTTGATCTCCCACCATGATCTCTCCCTTTCATGCATGAATTATGACAACCTAAATCAAGAGTGTTTTTATTCCTCTTTATGTATTTATGTGACTGTATTTTTTATGAGCTTACTTTTTATGGAGTTACAAAAATGTCCATTCAGCTGGACACCATGTGTTTAATTTTTGAAGCAAAGTATTTATTGCCATACTGCGTGAAAACTATGAAATAAACACATTTTTAATGCTGCTAATGTGATGTTTTCTCATTTTATTTTAACACACTATAATACTAGTTATTACTCACTCAGATAATATACAAAAACAATCAACAACTTCCTCTTTTAAAAAAATCCCCTAAATTACAGTCTAATAACAATTAGCAGTTGATTTACACTCAAATATATTAGTGCAGGTAAAACAACAAAACCCAGGAATATACAACAGTAGAATAGATGTCTACTACGCATGAAATGGTTAATTTAACTAATACTACAAGTTAAAATATTAACACTGCTCCTGTTTATCGTAAAAGATAAAAACAAACTTCCGCCATTGTCTGCTGCTGTTTCCTGGTGATGATTATACACTGCTGAACTAAAACAACGCCACCATTTCATCTCATCACAGGGCTGCACAGAACACCACACCCAGACATCTGAAGAGGTCGTGCTCCTGTTGCCAACAGCAGACAACAGTCACACAAACAGCTGGAGGTGTGTTTGTTTGGGTTTCCTACACAGGGTGAATTACAGCTTACCGTCACATGTGTCTCCTCAGCAGCTTCCTCCTGCTCGGCCTGGGGACTCACATGGCTCTCCATCACCACGGACTCGGAGTCGGACTCATCTGTCTCCTGATGGGATGAGATCAGTTAGTTTTATTCCAAGTCAAAAAAACAAAGACACACCCTTATATTTATTTGGATCAGTAGTTATTACACGTGTGGTGTTGGTGAGTTTAACACATGCTCCGTTCATCACAGGATTGTTTTAATCTAAGCCATTGTTTAGTAGAACGGAAGTAAATAGAATTAAAGAGTCATATTTTTACTCGATGGTCATAAAGAAAGCATGAAATACAACTCACCATGATGCAGCAACTGGCTTTGCAGTAACTTTGGCTGGAAGCAACGGTTCACCTCTAATGTATTTGAACTGTTAACAGTCAAACTCACCAGCTACACATATATATGATGCTAAAGTGACTATAACAATAAGTACGTCTTAGTTTCAAGTTTTAAAATCTATATAATGTTATCTATTTTCCTCTTTTTCTCGGCTTAGCCCGCTAACCTAACGTCGCTATCGTTGCTGTTAGCGAGGAAGCTACGTGGCCGACTGCGAACTTTTCAGCAGCGGGGGAAGAGGAGGAGGTGGAAAAGCTGAGTAATAAAAATACCCACCTCGAACGTAGCAACCGGCTTCCCCTTCAGGCGGGGGGACCTTCTACTCCTGCTCCGAGTCACTACACTGTCCTGGAGCTCTTCCTCCGCTGCCTCACTGGGGCGGATAGGTTTTCTGGACCGCAGCACCACTGGCATCTTCGGCCGCTTTAATAATGCAGCACTTTGGTGACACAATAGCGGATGAGCCTGGGCTGGACGCCGACAGCAAAGTCACGTTTGGATGCGAACGAACCGCTGCTCGGTATGGAGAGACGCTGTGCCGGCGCTGACCGACGAAACTCAGCTCTGGGCAGTTTCTACACCTGTCAAAACAGCTTTCCAAGGTGTTTATTTCCTACTTGAGTGTTGGGTCTAATGTCAACGGCCAGCCCTCCACGAGCGATCACAACAAAAAATTGAACAGACCGCGATTTCCTGCTGCCGCTGATTGGCGGTTGAAATTAAAACTGTAGCCCCGCCCCTCAGACGTTTCGCAGTCAGCAGATACGGAACCGAGGGAGGATTAGGGTCAGAGCTGGGTGGACGAACGCCTCAAATAAGGTCTGTTTTGTCTAAATGATTACTGGCAACGCGTTTTAATAATGATTCATTAAGATAGCACAACGCAAGACAATAACAACATCGTAAAGTAGGCTAACTTTCACGTCTAATAACAAAATAAATTAGCTTACGCAGTTAGCTAATCCGTAGAAGTGTCTGAATACAACAACACGGGTGTTAATGTTTCAAAGGGTAAAGAAAGACATTATTCTAACATTTTATATGTTTCAAAGGTCGACAGCGTTTTGTTTACATGCTAGAATCTGTATTACACTACAACGTTAACACACTATACTTTTAACACACTGTCTTTAAAGTATACTTTGTAATAATTTTTTTTTTATCATATGCTATCTGAAAATATACGATTATGAGGTGAAATTCAACCGCTACACTGTGAAAATATCTCATATAGTATATAATATGAAAATATACCGCTGTAAGGTGAAAATATCTTCCTATGCCATTATAATATTAAGTCATAGTACGAAAACACTTTGTTATAACATGAAAACATCTCGTTACATCGCTGTTTTTATAACGTAGTAAACCTGTCATAATAACAAACTTGTTCCAGTTTCACGTGATAAATGTGCATTTCTTTCATTATCGTTAGCTTTATCAGTGTTACTTCTTTTTGTTGTTTTACTTTTATTTTCGTGGTTGGCCCTCAAAGCCTTTAAACGCAAAAGAAATGTCTGATATGGACATTTTGGACATATCGCACAGTCTTGTGTCTTAAATCCGTTGCTTGATTTTGATGAACATTTAGCTCGTGTTGTTCAAATCTTTTAAATAATTTAATCAATTTAAAAAGAACACCAGAATTGACAGTATAAATACAGATGAACTTGACACAGTGTCATGCTCTGCAGAGGAGCAGTAGGTGCCAGCTGAAATCTGAATCTGAACAGTGATTGGTTATTTCAGCTGTCAATTATATATTTATTAACAATGTGTTTAGACAAAAACCTGCGTCATGGGATAGATTTTCTACAGCCTGAAAACTCTGAGCAGGAGTAGATCACATCAGATCACAAAAGGAAAATTCTTCTCACAAAGTGAAAGGAATTATGAAATTTTTATCCAGTGATGCCAAAAACACTCCACAGCTCTCGTTGTCATGAGAGCTGACAAATAATAATCTGCAACCTCACAATTCACATCTTGGTCCAGCTCTAAATGTGTGTGTTTTCTGCTAAAATTTTGGTTTGAAGAAACAGTTGATGAAGAGTTTTCTGACTGAGCTGTTGATCTCTGTGACTGTGGATCTCTATCCTCAGGACTCTGATGTAAAGTCTCCGCTTGGAGGGGACAACCTGTGGCCATTTTCCTGTGATGATGGACAGTTTGTAGTCTGGTCAGCCACCCTCCCTTCATCAATGGAAGCTGTTGTCAGGTCTCTCCCTTCATCACCTCCTCCTCCCAACTCATCCACTGTGCCCTCCCCGTCCCCCCTGCGCCCGGCTGTCGCCCCTTCGGTCCAGCTTGGCTTCACCATCCTCTACACGGCTCTATATGCTGGACTGTTCCTGGTGGTCTATATACAGCTCTGGCTGCTCTACCTATATCGACACAAAAGATGGAGCTACCAGAGCGTCTTCCTGTTCCTTTGCCTGCTCTGGGCTGCCCTTCGCACCACCCTGTTTTCCTTTTACTTCTGGAACGCTCTGGAAGCCAACCACCTCCCTGTGGCAGTGTACTGGCTGCTCTACTGTTTCCCTGTCTGTCTGCAGTTCTTCACTCTCAGCCTTATTAACCTGTATTTCACTCAGGTAGGACTGGCAGAACAAGTTCTTACACCCACTACATTGACAATAAGAGAAAATACAGACTCATTTTATGGAGGAACAATGTGTTTACCAGTGTGGAAGCATGGAAATTCCCTTTTCTAAACAACCGGCTCATTGCCAAACCCCAACCTAAACATACAATGGTGCTTTCACTTTCATTCTCAATGTTGTGCTTGTTGTTTTTTTATTTTTATTTCTAATACCACAGGTATTACTCAAAGTGAGAGAGACTTACAGCACTGAAGTACACCAACGACTGTAAGTCTCACAAAAAAACCCCAAAACATTAAGACATTCAGGCTCTTTTTAGTTCAGGCCATAGACTGTATCTAAAGAAGGACCATGCTATGCTGCTTCCCCTCACTATGTAAAAGTACAAGTTGAGAGGTTGTTATCGCTGTTTTGGTCTCATTTTTGGAAGTTCTTACCAGGACCATCTTAACATACAGTCTGTGGTTTTGACACATGCAAACTTGTGTAGTATCTGTTTTTGATATCTTGTATTTCTTTCAGCTGGTTGGCTCGGTGTGTGTACGGCGGGCTGTGCACCATCTTTCTCTGTGTCAACGTGGTTTGTGCAGTTCTTGGAGACCGGTCTAGTGGCAGTGGGTCTTCAAAGTGGACCTGGAGCCTGGTTCTGGTTCGAGTTCTGGTCAACGATACGCTGTTCATCCTGGATGCGGTGTTACTAGCAGCCCTGCTGTTGTTTCTGACTCGACACTCGCGCACTACGAGTCCGTACCTGATGAGCAAGGTACATCAGCTACATGAATGGTTTCATGTGTGTATAAGAGCTAGCTAAGAGGATCTCAGTGTTCCTGCTGACCCAGTCTAATGGTTTGGTATTTGTGTGAGCAGGGGACCACAGTGTGGCAGACAGCAGCACTGGGGGCTGCAGTGATCTTACTGTTTGCCAGTCGAGCCTGTTACAACCTGACAGTCCTGGTTCTGTCCCAGAACCACCGGGTGGAGTCGTTCAACTTTGACTGGTACAATGTCTCTGACCAGGTAAATAATGCTCCAAGTCCACATTTGTGTTGTTATCGCTCACAGCATACACTGGATAACTGAGTGTGTGTGTTTGCAGGCTGATTTGCAGAGTGAACTGGGTGACAGGGGGTACCTGGCTTTTGGGGCCATCCTCTTCATATGGGAGCTGCTTCCGACCGGGCTGCTCATCCTCATCTTCAGGGTTCGCCGACCTGCTCAGGAGGTAATAGTTGTTGAGAGCAAATAGACATGAATGTAAAAAAAAAAAGAAAACATGGTTTCAAATCTGCATTCTGGTCCTCACAGAGCAACACCATCAACCACCGGGTTCTACCTCGTCCGTATTTCTTTGATGACCCTCAGGGCAGCGAGGATGATGCACCTGTCCCATGGGCGCGTTCTTCAAATTCACATCCAAGGTACTGATGAAGAAACAAAGAAATCCTCTTACATCTTGAATCTTGTGAGATTCACTGTGGATTAAAATGGAAAGAATAAATAATAGAAATCATGATCAACAAACTAATCCAAGAAATATACATTCCTACATTATAATATTTTTAATAATTTCATATTTTATCATGCTTCCAAAAAAAGTACTGGATATCTTACAAGAACAAATAATATATTCTATAAATAAAAAATAATCATGTGCCTTGTCCTTGAACCATATTTCTGCTAAAGATTTTTTTTTACATAAATTACATACATAATACACCTTTTTTTCACACATTATAAGAGTGTTACAGTCTTGTGATAACAAGAATAAAGAAGTGGGTCAGCTGGAACATTTGTCAACTCTAGTAATATCAGGCCTTTTTTCTCATGAAGCATATGAATCACTTATTGTGATATTACCACTATTTCTGAGAACATTATGCTTGTATTCTTGCTGTGCTTTCAGTTTTTCACAGAATTTTTCTTATGATTTTTTTTGTCTTATACATTAAACTTATTTGTGTAATATGGTGTTTACCTGAAAGTAGGTATGTTTTGTATCTTTAAACTGCACTGTTGGTGAATGAATTGCATTGCATTTGCAAAATATCCTCTGTTTAAGGAGCTCCATATTTTACTTCCTGTGAGCTCTTCCTGTGTTGAAGTCCATTTTTCCAGCTCTGACATCACTGCTCTTCTTTCCATTTCAGCTGGTATGGATCAGAGACCACCCCTCTCCTGTTTGCCAGTAATCCTCCAGACCAGAACCACCAGCACCACTCCTTCTACTCCACCCCACAGAACTGACCCCTCAAGCCACACCCACCCTTAGGGTCACTGACATTCATTCATTCATTCATTCATTCCAGGCTGTCGGATCTCGACGTTTGCACTGAAAACCCTCAGGAATCATCAGTAGTAGACATTAAACATGCACCTTAAAACCCTGTGATTCAAAGGGACCAGACACATGAAGCTCAGTGTTTGGTGGAAGACACTGAGCTCATGGGAAGCTCATAAACTTAAGTTAAAGCTCTTCTTTAAAAATGGCACGTGAATCTTTCTTGGCATTCCGTACTCTATCGACGCACCTCATTATAATGTGTTGCTGTAAACGTGCAGCACTTGACATGTGGAATTGACAATCCTGATGATGGATTTTGTTTGGAAAAAAGGGAACTTGTCACTTATGCTGCTCCAAATGTATGAGCAAGTATTCAATGATTACATTCTTATGATCGTTTTTATAATTGTTTCCTTGGGTATTTCCTGATAATGTCTACCAGCAAAGTGACAAAACTTTCCACATCTGTTGTTGCAGGTATGTTACTACATTCCTCTTGTTGGTTTATTTATACATTTTCTTATGAGTTAGTGAGAGCTGTTCTCTCTGTAACATTTGGAATGAACTTAGTTAATTTACAATATTCTTGTTCCCTCTGTATAATTCTATTTTGATAGAAGTTTAACTTATTGTATATTATGAATATTGTATGTTTTTAATTGTAGCTCCAAAATCTAAGTGTTCCTCTCCTTGATTTCATCTGTTCCACTTTACTCACTCACCTGTAGCTTGGACTTTAGCACGACTAACAGGAAATATGCAAACATGACAGTAATTTAAAAAAAAAAAAAAAAAACAACAAAAAACTGAGCATGTGTGGCCTGTTGCTTAGCGAATGCGCAGCAAGAGAAAAAAAAAGGTAATGAGATCTCTGGTAGAGTTTCATGCTGTCTTCCACTTACAGTTATTGTAGGTCATTCATTTCTCAGACAGGGGTAGTTGTTTGTTTACCTGCTTGACTAGTTTCAGCTACTTCCTGTAGCCTTTGTCAGAAGTGTCACATGATGTTCTTGTGACTTGTCTTATAGGCTGGGGGGCATAAACCCTCCCTGCTGTCTGACCAACTCACTTGAGCAGCCTGTAAGACACGTCACAGTAACATCATGTGACCCTTCTGACCAAGGCTACAGGAAGTATCTGAAACTAGTCAAGCAGGTAAATGAACAACTACCCCTGTCTGATGAATGATCTACAATAAAGGTAATGTGATCACCTTTGTCTGAGTAGTCTGACACCACAGTCACATCCATGAACAGTGACAGAACCTTTAACATCACATGGGCATGTTCTTCCTCTTCTCTATGTGAAGGTTACAAAGCTATGCCACATTTATCAGACTATACTGTACTGTTAGGAAGTCTTTCCACTTGCCTGTGTTGATGATTTGTGTAATTCACCCTCTACAACAGGAGGTGGCACTGTAAGCTGATATCACTGGCTGAAAAATTTACCCCATGTACATCTTAGAAATCAGTTAAAATCATACACCTGATTATATTTTGTTTTTATATTGATTTTATAGTAAAGACTGAAATCTCAGCAGCTACAAAATTAATTTCACTGAGTAATATATTATCCTGTAATGAGTAGTTAACATATCTAATGTGGGCAAAACATTGTGTAAATTACAATTATTAAGTGGCAGCACAAATATGATGGAAAGACTGTCAAAAGTCATTATTATTTGTTGTACTTCTGAACATGTTAAAACTGCTATACATATCATGGCGTCACCAGGAAAAAATTCCATAATTATCTTTCAACAGATTGTTTTTAAGTCATCTAAGAAACAAGACATCTATGTCCTCTGTACGGTTTTCAGACAGGAGGAAATCTACCCTGTGACAGAAGGTTTTGCTTATTCATAAGCGTTTTCAGGAAAATGGGTTCAATATGCGATAATTAAGATTATGTCAAACATTTATACAGTGTATAGGCTTTTATTTGGACTGAGATGAGGGCGCTACAGAGTGAAGACGTATATGTTCAAATTCTGGGTTTTTTCCCCCTTGATTTCACTTCCAGTTTTTTGCAAACCACAGTTTCTTATTGAATCTCAGGCTAACTCTAAACTATCAGCATAAAGCATGGCTCAGATTTCTGTTGGAAAGAATCCATAATGCTGGCAGTTAAGGGAAGTCTGAGATGCTTCGATAGGCGATTAAAAATACAGCTGTTCATGGACAATCCAAAGCCTTTCTACTCCATCATGGTATCAAACTACAGTGAGTCAATCTGTCACGTGGCGTCTGTCATAAAAAAAAAAAATACCAAAAAAGGAACCACTTAGTCATGTTGAAACAGGTTATCACATTAATTCTGCATCAAAAACATGACTTCATAAGCACTGAATTACATGTCATTACAACTAAAAACATCATTTTTAGTCTCCATCAGAAGGTCAGACTTCTCTCGCCTTGTTTGTAACTTCATGGACTTTGACCATTTGTACGTTAGGAGTTACTGTGTTTTTACTGCTGATGACAGGTGCTGCTTTTATACTTGGAACTTGGTGCCACAGTCACATTCAATGTAAAACATGACTTGTGTTTGTTCTGGCAGTAAATTAGCTTCATGGTCTTAGTCACACTCACAGTTTTCAAACTCAAGAAACCAGTTTGTCCAGCATGACTGTTCTCCAGCTGCTGTTTAGTCTGTTTCTGTTCCAAAGTAGTGAATCACAAACCATTAGTGCACACATCTTACACACCTGACCTTCAAAGTATATCACAATCAGCAGAAAAAAATAAATACTCTAAACTGATGTCAGATCTGTATAGATGTATTAGTATGTAGTTGTCATGTCACAGGCCAGTCTTTAATACAAAGGTAAGAACAAAGTGCTCACAGTCTGAGCTTCACTTCCCAAAAACAGACCAAATGTGCTGCTGCCACTTCAGTCAAACAGTTTATTCTGCAGTATGTACAGATCATCCTATTAAAACTCTTTATACAGTATGTACACATTCATCTGTATGTTACAACATCTGCAGCAGCAACATCTCCAGAAGAAACTGAAAAATGACAAAGAAAACAAATCCAGGATTATTGGATCTGACTGATCCAACTGTAACACAAAGGTGTGACCACCGTTACACTGAACAAAGCTGAATTAACCCAAAGACAAAGTGCAAGCAAAGACCTCGACAGAACAACTACGAAACACAAATCAAACCCCGTCTCCCTCCTGCTGACTGTGTACGTCTGAGATGTGTATGATCTGTCTCCTGAACCCTGGCTGTATGCTTATTGCAGTAGTCATTCTGGAGACAAAAATAAAAGCTGTGAAAACAACAGAAAGAAGGGGCCGTGCTATTGCTGTCTGACACACGAACAGAACCAGAAGCATCTCCCAGCAGCCCGAGTCCAGCTTGACACAGTTGAAAACCTGAGCCTGCAGAAGGCCAGAGCCGCGAGGAGGAGATGCCATGAAGAACCAAAGCGATCATCCAACAACACGTGATCTGCCTCCAGAGTTCCTGTTGGTCCAGAGCGACATGTCTGAATCCCAGCGCATCATTCAGTTATCTGGAGGGGGTGATGATGTTGGTGTCTCCAGCTTCCGGAGGCGGCGGCGTCTCAGCTCAGCAGCATTAGGTTCCCCGTCCTCCTCGTCCACTGCTACTTCATCCAGCTTCTCTTTTCGTTCCGTGTCTGAGGCAGCGGCCGTGGAGTCACCAGGCTCTGAGGGGGCTGTCGCTCCACTCACCTGCTCAGCTGAAGGACACAACATATTGACAACTGAAGTATCAAATGTTAACTGGACACAAGTGTGAGTCATCAGTGGTTGGATTATCACAACAGAACACACACGATCCAAGAGCGGTAAGAGTCAGTGGCACCAGATTCACACTGAGCCACTTTGTCATATTTGTTGTATGGGATGAGTTCATTAAATGACATGAAAATTAATTAATAAGTTAATTAATTGATCAGGACAGAAGATGTTTAAAGATTTAACTTGTTCAGTGTGCAAAAAACATGTATGGAATATTTTAAAGTTGTTTTTTTTTTGTTTTTTTTTAAACACATCAAATGCCACTGATTAAGCGTTTTTTCTGAAACAGTTCCTTACAGGTAGAGGAATCCTTGTTCTTCTCCTTGTCCGGGCTGGGAGTGTTGGTGCTGCCTCCAGCTGCAGGGCTCGATGACACATGGTTTGTCTCACTGGTCTCTCCAGTGGCAGCTTCTGTCCGGGGAGGACTGTACGTGAACAAACAACACAACAAACCTGAGTACGGGACTAACAAAAGGAACCCATGACAGAAAAAGGGAAGCTGTGTGTTCATTCATCTCACTATTCACACTCACACGTGGTCAACATTGCTTTCCGGTGCGTGTCAGACTCACGTGAGTGTGGCCACAGTGGTGAGGTAGTGGTGGATGTTGAGCATGGCGGCGTCCAGCAGCGTATGGATGTTCTGCAAACACTGCAGTCTGGCCTCAAGGCCCCGCCTCCCTTCTGCCTCCAACTCCCTTAGTTCGTCCTCAGACAGTCGCGACAAAGACGGAGGAGGAGGGGGCATCGAAGACACTGGACGACAGCACAGGACAGGACACATCTTAATTAATGTTTTTCATTAAGTGATATATGTGAACATTATGGTATTGATATTATAGTCATACAATTTTTGTATCCCTTGCACATTGTTATCATTATTATCATCATCATCATCATCTTCATCTGTTGCTGCTATATACTATTATATACTACTACTATTAGTAAAATTACCACCATACCATGAGTATCATTACCATCATCTTGCAGCTGCACCTTATCCACTTACTTCACTTGTGTTTTTCTAAACGCCCTTGTTCCACTCTGTATTTATCTTACTTATTACCTCCGCCAAGGAGGTTATGTTTTTGCCGGCATTTATTTGTTTGTTTGTCTGTCTGTTTGTTAGCAACTTTACAGAAAAACTACTGGATGGATTTTCTTGAAATTTTGACCAGTGATACAGAATCCCCCAAGGATGTACCCATTAAATTTTGGTCATGATCCAGATAGCGATTTTGACGTTATGACGTCATAACATTGGGGGAAGTTTGCGCTCACTGAGCACTCTTGTATTTGACTTTATTCGTTGTCTGTCTGTCTGTCTTTCTTTCCCACTAGTCTAGATGAAATGGACTGCAACATGATGCAGCATCAGCTTTGACACTAGTCTGTCATGAGGAGTGGAAATCCTGATCATATGCACAATTTACTCAATGGAAAAGGAACTGTACAAGTGGAGTTCTCTGACTATATGTGGTTTGAACATGTACAAACCGGCCCCTTCACACATTACAGCCTTTTAAAATCATTATTACACACTTTTATTAACCATACATAAATCTGCAATGATAATAACATCTGAATACTTATGAGGGACTTAAAAAAAGTCACTTTTATTAGTGTTTGAATCATTTACACAAGCTCTACATTGTTGTCGACCATAACATAGATATCATCTGTGAAAAAACGTATTTGAAAACACAGCTTACCAAAGGGTGGAGGTGGAGGCATGGGCAGCCAGGGAGGAGTGGGAAAGGGAGGAGGAGGGAAGGATAGGGGAAACCCGGGAATCGCTGAGCCTGGAGCCGCAGCAGTGGCGGCGGTGGCGGCTGAAGCTCCGGTAGACGAGTCTGTCGTGGAGGCAGATGGTTGGCTGGTACCTGATGGAAACACACAATGTGACACAACTGGAGCTGAGCTAAAGAGCAGTTTCCTCACCCATCTCTCACTGTGTGGGAGTGTGCATACTTCATGTACTGTCTACATGATCTGTAAACTTGTAATACTACAATGGTAGCAGCAAATGAGTCGGTTTCAAACACACACCGATATCACCCCATCAGCTTTACCTGCCGTCTGAGCAGCCTCGGTGGTGTTTGGTGGAGCATCAGCAGCAGCTGGAGCTGCAGTGGCTGCAGCGGGAGCAGGAGGAGGAGGAGGCACAGCAGGGAAGGGACCCCAGAAGGGAAAGAAGCCAGGAGGGAAGCCAGGCAACATGCCAGGAGCCACTGGAGATGATTCAGAGAGGAGAGTTTATGTTCTGTACAGAAGTGCACACACGGCCGCTAGTGATCTAGAAGCTAAAACCTACTTGGAAAATATTACAAACACAAACATACCTAAACACAACCATTCCGTAAAGATGAAAGCAAAAACATTTGAGACTAGAGGTACTTGAACTGTTCCAGCTATTCATGGACCATGAAGGTTCACTATGTGCCCTAACGCTCAACCTGAAATATCACATTTAGGTTCTGCAATGTCAAATATTACACAAGGTGCAGAGGCATGTTTCTGCTCTCAGTTTGTAGGATTGTTGTTGCACCAGTAGGAGCAGGCTCACCATTGGCAGGTGGAGCTGCAGGGGCATTGGCGGGGGCTGCTGGGGCAGGGGGCGGGGCCTGGGCTGGGGCTGGTGTCTGGTTGTTGTTGGAGGCTCGGAGGACATCCATGCGACAGGTGGGACAGGTCTGCTGCCTCTGGAACCAGGAGCGCAAGCAGCTGTGGACAGAAAGCCCACAAGAACTGAAAACCTCAAATCCACCAAAGTCCCTGGTTTTCAGCAGACTACAGTGTGTCATGATTTTAATATATTGTTCAGCTCTAAAATAAATCCCATTGTGTGCGGTGTGTCCTATACTGCAGAACCTTTGATTCCCTTCCTTTAGACTTACCTGGAGTGGAAAATGTGATTACATGGCAGTTTCTTGGCACCAGTGACCATTTCCTCTCGGCAGATTATACACACATTGTCAGAGGCCTGCAGATCTTCAGGAGTAGCATCAGGGTATCTGTACAGGTGCAAAGAAAACATCACCTAAGTGGTAACACTTGGGTTTCATGAAGGTTTAGGATTCATCTACACCAGGCTTTATAATTAGTATATGTGAGGTGAAAGCTCACATGAAACTGTCTGCTGAATCTTTTTTACAGAGTAAAAGTTTCAGTATCCATGTGTGGCTAAGCAAAACAAGACAGCAAACTTTGATTTGAAGTTTTTCATTAAATTTATCTAACGGATCAGTTGGCAGCTACAGGCTACTGTAGGAAGTTTGAGGAGTGAAGTTAATCAGCAGCTGTTAGCCATCATTCAGTCTCATATTTTAATCTCTCTGCTCATAGTCAGCTCCTGTACACAGGTCATTTAATATAACAAAACTTAAAGTCCAGCTACCACACCTACCGCTGTCCAGCTACCACACCTACCACACCTACCGCTGTCCAGCTACCACACCTACCGCTGTCCAGCTACCACACCTACCGCTGTCCAGCTACCAGGATTTTAAAAATCTAGTGTGAACATCTGTTTTAACATGAACTTTATTAATCCCTGAAAGGAAGAAAAAGATGAAAGAAAAAGAAACAAAACACCTTCCAGCTAAATGTATAATCTGTTACCATCTAGTGAAAAATGAATATGCTAAATCCTGTCAAGAAATCCACAGAAGTCAATTAATTCAAGTTAGTGGCTGCTACATGTGAAAGAAGAGGCACTGATTCCGAATCAGGAAGTGATGAACAATACTCACAGCGTATTCATGTTGCGGATAGCCCTTCGAGACATGATAGCATCTGTTACAGCTTTCTTGAACTGCCTGAGAGGAAAAGGAAAACCAAATATTCATTTCAAATGCCCAGTAGTTGTCGAGTTCTGAAGCACAGCTCAAACATCGTCAAGATTCAGATCTGTAAAGAAATCACCTCATAGCCAGATACATGGGTCGAATGGCGAACAGGGGGAAGGTGTGCACTTTTATCATGATGGTCATGAAGGCAATGTAGAGGAGAACTTTAATGAAACCTGAAAGACAAAGAGTGCCACCGTTTTACACTTTACTGCACCCAAACAATGGCTGCTGTTCAAAGATTCTGAAGTTGGATCGAGTGCTGTACCAGTGAAGAGCTCAGTGTAGAGCATGTAGACAGCCTTATTGTCCCAGGGGTTTTCACTCTGTAGGTCAACTGTGTGCAGAACATACTTGATGAAGGTGGTCAGCACCATAGTCAGCAGGATGGCATACTGAAGAACAAAGAGAAGGCATGCAGTTTACTGAAGATAAAGAGGGAGACAGGAATCTATATTGTGCAATGACAAAAATCACTTAAAAAAAACAAACAAAAAACAAAAAAACAAAAAACCCCACTATTGTTCATTTCATTGTGTCACATGTCACACCAGTGTGAAGGAGAGTGACCATGACTCATTATGGTCAATATTTGTTTTATTTGTTGAAATGTGTTTTACTTGTTGATATTCCATAGATATTCATATTGCAATTGAAAATGTCCACAAAAGGTTGTACATGAAATGAATATGACAGTCAAATAGGAATAAGTGTTTCATGTGGTTATTTTTTGTTTATTATTCATTGAATTACAGAAAACATACTGTATTATGATATCTATAATTAACTGGATGAGTGATATCAGAATATGAGACCTGACCGTGACCAGGAATGTAAATACATCAAAAATGCATTTTCTGACCAAATTCTGACCAGAAAAATGTTCACCAATATGTATATGTACCACAGCAGCTGAACAGATTGTGTCATTTGAAGAGGATGGTGGGATTAAAATAATTACGAGAAAAATGACACACACCTCAAATCCAAAAACAAGCTGGACTGATGCTCCTCTGGTAATGATGCTGTTGCAGGCGTGGTTGACGAAGAGGAAGTCCAAGATCCCCAGCAAAGCCATGAGAGCTAGATGGAAACAATGGCAAAAACAAGATTTCCTGAAGAGTGAACTACAACAGTCAGCTAAGATGTTATTGGTAGAAGAAAACCGTTCTACTCATCGACAGTTTACGTCCATCAGCTTTTGTGAAATTAAAGCGCTACTGAGGTAATTCCTGACAATGTGACAAAGAAAAAAAACTGGAAGTCAACGTTCCGATCAGAAAGTCAGAATGAGACCAGTCATATCCATTATCTGATCAGCACCATTCTGAAAATCAGACCAACCAAGAGGTCAACCCTCCCACTAGGCCCCATGGGGTCTCACTCCAGAACATAACATGCCCACCCTCCCTTGGCCTTCAGTCTGCACCAGGGTTTCTCAATATTTTTTGAACCAAACCCCACTAATGGCATCATCAGCCTACTGGTGCCCCCCATGCCCGAAAAAAATTTCCGTGTGTAGGGGGGGGGTGTACTTCTACAAGTAACGCAACGGACCTATATGTGGAGGAAGTGGTGTCGATAAACCTGCGAAAAAGTGAAAGTGAGTGTACCTCATCTTATCATTGACTATCTAATGCCTTCTGATATTTGCGGGGGGGGGGGGGGGACTTTCAGTGCCCACCCGGTTGAGAACCAGTGGTCCATGTCAATGTTTTTGCACATATGGATGGACGACAAACTGATGACAAGATCCTGTGGCGAGGGCGAAAACTTAGAGATGAAGGTCAGTGGAAAGAAACGAGTCATTCTTGGACCAGGTTTGACTCCAACTTTCCTGTTTGTTTAAAAATGTCATTTCAAGACGGTTTCCTCAAAAAGATAATCAAGTAACATGTAGAGTTTAGTGTGAAATGCCTCTGTAGACTGCATCCCTACACATCCCAAAATGGACGTTAAAATACACGTTTTAAAAAGTTTTAACGAGAGAAAAACCAAGTCTGGTCATGTGGAAATGCTGCATCAAAACTAACTAGTTCCCCTCAATTTGCAAAGGAATCACTCCACCATACCTGGCTTAGCACAAATCAAGACAACTAGGACTGGTTTAAAGTAATTCAAACAAGCTAGAGCGTTTTTCCCCTTTCTCCAAACTGATAGTACATTCAGTCAGACCTTTCTCCACCTGTGGAGGTACGGCTGGCCAACCTGGTCAAAAGATCCCAATGACATGACGATCTTTTGAGTTAGAATCATGATCTATGATCTGAATCACAATTTGTTTTTTTTACAAATGCAGATGAGGTGCAACCAAACTTAACAAGTTGCCTTGTAGTTTTCTCTCAGTTCTGGAGGCTTAAGCTGTCATGATCTGAATAGAGACTCTCATTTGTGGACCCACATTATTACAATGTTTTGACAACATCAACATTTAAATATGACTTGTGCACTTTGGAGTACTTTGTCCAGTGAGTCCCAAATGCTAGCATAACTCTAAAGCATCTGTGCAAATCAGACGTGTGTCTGGTGTCGTATTCATACTGAAAATCAAGATCAAGCGAGCGTTTGCCCTTCTGCTCCACGGGAGGAGGTTTCTGTTCTTCCGTGGAGGACAGAAACCTCCTCCCGTGGAGGACAGAAACCAAGTTAGTGCAACACTGTAACAGCATGAAATAAAAATGTTAGCAGAGAGGAAAAGTGTTGCAATTGTTTTTAATGACATGATTTGAATGATTCCTCTGAAAAGCAGATCATATGCCAGCTCTATGAGACAGTAGGCCTGGCTCTGTTACAGAAGTTTAAATCAAACTGTTGGAGACTGCTGCAACATCTTGAAACACATGAACACAATCATTTACAGTAATGTTTCCTGTTTCCTGGTTTTCATGTGTAACTGTGCTGCACCTGGCCCCTCATGCAAAAAACAATGATTTGTATACAGTTTTTTTAGCCAAAGGATGTGTGTGTGTCACAAGAACAATCAAGGAAATAGAAGGAGAAAGAGGAAGAGAAGCCAGAGGAACTGAAATATAGAAAATTAATGTAGAAATGATAAATGCCATCTGATTTGGCTCATCAAATGTACTTACATAGTACTCTCAAGTGAAACACCCAAGATATGTTTGGACTCCGTTCCATCTAACACAGAAACAAACACAGAAATGGTTGTTAACATGTCAGCATACAGTGTCTTATTGTCATTGGGTTTTGATTTACAGAGTTACGGAACACTGCTGCTGTAGTCCCTATCTTTTTATGTCTCATTTTTTCTTTCCCTTTTTAAAATTACTGAAGGTGCGCTGAGCAGGTTGAGGCAGGATCTTCACTTACAAAGTCCACTCGGTCCTCTGCCAGCCAGTGGAAGCACTTAAGGAAGAGCAGGAGGGTGAAGAGGGCCACAAAGCGAGGGGAGAAATCATCCCTGAACACGGTGAATGCCAGGCACGTCTCGGTCACCGCATACCATGAGCGCTCGATCAGGTGCTGACAACAGAAAGAAATAGTATGAGAATACCTAGAAACACACAAAAAAGCTGACAAAAACATTACCATTTAAAGAGTCATATTAAAGAGCTTAGGACTGCAGTGGTATACAGCACTAAGATACAATGCTATGAAAAACTATTCATCCCTTCCTCCTTATTAGGGCCCGAGCACCGGAGGTGCGAAGCCCTATTGTTTTAGTGCTGTTTTTTTTATTATTGTTATTGTTATTATTATT
>JAQQZY010000002.1:34334894-34347838 GCA_030068375.1 Ostorhinchus rueppellii | reverse complement strand
GGTCCCAAGGATCGCCCGGGAATCGAACCCTTCTTGCTGTGAGGCACGTGTGCTAACCACTGCACCACCGTGTCGCCGTGTGTCATTAAATCCATTATTCAATATTCAATTATTCAATATTCAAAGGATTATTCAATATTCAAAGGATCTTTGCTTTTATAAGAGCAGATGTTACAGATTTCAAAGAAAAGTCTGCACACATTGTACACGCCTTACTTTTCTCACATGAAGTTATTTCTGACACACATAAATACAGTTCTCTTTCACAAGATGAATGATTGAATTTACAGCGTATTCAGCATCCTGCTTTGGGTATTATTAGAGATGTAAATATCACAATGAAGAGGTAGATTAGACATCATGTATTTTTTCCTTCAGTGAGCTTCAAATAGAACTGCCCCCCAAGAGCTCAAACTTATTATATTTCAAGATTCAAGAAATTTATTGGCCATTTGTGCATATACATAGGAACTCATGTGCGGTCTTTCAGAGAGACAGATAAAAGACACAAGACAACAGATTAAAAGCTCAATACCAAGGTTTTTCATGTGAATATTGTTGGCGTCTGTTTTGTGCTGGGAGTTGGGTTAATTTTGAATCCTAGATGATTGAATTTCTAAGCTAATGATAGCCTACAGTATGTTGCGTACACTCTTGCAGCTGCAAAGGTACTGAACTGTCTAAATCATCTGTCCAAACTTACAAATAAGTACTGGCTAAAATCAGGGATTGAAAATTGGAAATGTTTGATTGGACAAACATTCAACATATACAACATTCAGACATAAAATATGACATACACAAAAAAATAACATATCAAACAGGGTGGAGGTTTATGGATTTGCCAAAGGAAGGATGGAGGGATGGATGGACACTCACTTCTTCCTAAAGTGTAGACAACTGAAATTCTGTAGAATAAAAACATGCTTTCCTGAAAATTATCTCAATGGATATGTAGTGTTTTAGGGAATACAGAAAGGAAATAGCAATTAAAAAAACCATAAAAATAAAGCTTTGCTTGATTTATACAATTAGAAATTGTTCAGTCAAGCTAACAATATAAAAAAATAAAAAACTTGAGGTTTTCATCATCTCATAGACCTGATGGATTTGATATATATTCCATTACAATGTGTGTATTACAGTATACATTTAAATCTTCTTCTTCTTCTCCTTTGGTCTTTTCCCTTCAGGGGTCTCCACAGTGAATCACTTGCCTCTATCAAACCCTGTTTTCTCCATCCTCTTCTCTGACACCAACTACCTTTATGTCCTCTTTCACTCCATCCATAAACCTCCTCTTTGCTCTTCCTCTAGGCCTCCTGCCTGGCAGTTCCAAACTCTGCATCCTTCTAATAGATTCACTCTCTCTCCTCTGGACATGTGCTGTCCCTCTGATGGACTCATTCCTGATCCTATCCATCCTGGTCACTCCCACAGAGAACCTCAGCATCTTCATCTGTGCTACCTCCAGCTCTGCCTCCTGTCTGCTCCTCACTGACACTGTCTCAGACCAAACAACATGCTCTCACCACACTTTTGGACACCTTTCATTTGAGCTCAAACTCTTCTATCACACATCACACCTGACACTTTTCTCCACGTGTTCCAGCCTGTGTATTATGCATTTAAATGACAAAAAATTACTACATGTATCATTTCTAAACAGTTATAGAACAACAATAACAAAAAACAATGAACAAATCCATTTGGATGAGTTTTTTTTTTTTTCGTTGCTGCAACCTTTTTTCCTTTTTTTTATTGAACAAACAGGGTTTAATACAAAATGTAAACATTGTGTAATTGAATACAGAAAACAAGAAAATTATACTCATATGTAACTTTCCTACATCAGAATTAAAGAATTAACACACCTAAGTACAGTTTTCTACATTTTAGTGCAAAACTGTGGCTTGAAAACTTTGAACAATGAACAAGGAGAAAATGAAACAGATACATAAATTAGGTAAATAAATAGAACATTATAATGGAAACAAAATGAAAATAAATTTACAAGGGGTCAGGATAAACCAAGATTGTGTATAGCCGTATATAACCTATTTGCCTGGAGGTTTGCTTTAGGCACTGTTTGAACAAAAATGTCTTTTTTAAAGCCAGACCACGAAGGGGGGGATTTGGCATGGCGACATTTGTGTATGAAGTATTTTGTAAAAATGATCAGAATTCAGATTTCTTTTCATTCAAGATTACACAAACTTGAATATTTTGATATGACCAGAAGTTCATGTTTAAGAAATCAGACGAAATTAAGTTGTAGACAGATTTTGAGGTTTTGAATAGGTTCACATTCGAAAAACAGTCCATTTAGATGAGTTTGTGTCCGTTTAATATGGACATTATAAATCCGTTTAAACGGGCTCTCTGTCTCCCACTAGCGACCGGACGGTGGCTTTGTGTTTCACTGGGAATCCGAAGACTCGCAGCCCAACGCTATCATGTCGGAGAGGAGCACTTCTTGTAGCGAAAGGCTGAGCAATTGTAATTCTTTGTTGCATTAAAAAGCTTAAAACAAAATAACAAAGCAGGAAGTGTTAAAGCTTCAAAGACCTGATAACAAAAGACAACAATACACAACAAACCGCAGAGCTCCAGACTCAGTGGAGCCACTAACTTATGAGACGTTCCAAGCCGCAGCACGACTACCGTAAGTACACTAACTTCAACCATCCAGCACTAACGAAAAGTAACAGCAACCGTCTCATCTGGGATAAGGCCAGATCTTGCTATTGTGTTTCATGACAGTGATAATATAGGAGTGTTAAAGTGGAGAAAAGAGGGTAAGTCGAAGCATTCATTGACCTAGCATGCGCAAGGAAAGCAAACGAATGCACCGGAGAATGCTGTGAATTTCGTACATGTAAATTATTTTTGACTCGCATATTCAACACTAATGAAGGTATATGTTACACTAGAAGAGTTTTTCATGACAAATCTTTCACAACTGTAACGCCAACGCCAGGCTCTAGTTTCTCAGTCGAGCGGATTAATATGCACTCCACCTCCCCAGCCTACTTGTCTCCAGGACCTGGCGAACACGGCATGGGGAGACAGAGGGGAGTAATGTGGTAAAACCGGAGAAAATCCTTAAGAACATACAAACTACGTCTCGAACGTCCACGGGAAAAACAATTGCCGCGATTTGTGCGCACTGTTAACAAAGGTATGTGATTTTGTTATTGATTTAGTGACCTGAAAGAAAGATGTTAAAGGAGTCAGACTACTATTAGCTACATCCGCGGGGTACGCTGGGCAGAGGCTCGCCACTTTCCCTCGGAGGGCTGGGCTAACTGCTAGTTAGCATAAGTTAGCTATAGTTGTGAGAAGTTCAAAAAGTTTCTGGAATGGTGGAAGAAGAGGAAGGTGAAGTACAAGGCTGGTCGTCAAGAGGTGGAAAACGCAATCACACAAAGTTGACTATGTTCTAAAACTGCAAATACCTAGAACTATAATTCTTCAACTTTATTTTTTGCTCACTGATGCTGTTCGCTGTGAATTTTGGCTAAGACGGTTTGTTCTATTGGAGTTAGCCTAGCTATGCTAGTTAGCAAATTCCCGAGGAAATTTGCATTAGCTTGCTACATACCAAGGTTAGCTAATGTACCCAAAATGATGTTTCGTGTGAGGCTTGTACGCAGGTTCGTGGTGCATTTAACCAGAACAGCGGCACCAAAAAGCTATTTTTACAACTGTTTAGGGATTTGTGTAACTTTATATGTGTCTTTCTTAGTCCCCTTTCAATCTTTCTCTGGGTGGGGGTGCTTACTTGTCGCCGAACTGTTCTTCCATATTGTCTGTTAAAATACTTCATGCTAATCACGAATTTTTACAGATTAAAACACTGTCACTTAAGGAATTTGTTTATTTTTTTTTGTTTTATTTATTTATTTTTACAGTTTACAGCCGTTTTGTTCTTCTCCGAACGTGTTAATCCAATTGGGGTACACCAGTCATGCAATAAGTAAATCTAGGAAAGGACTCGGCTTGGGTAATTAACAACAGGTTTAAGAAGATTTTTTTTACTTTCTGCCACTTTTTATTTTCTTGTTTTTCGATGTGTAGGGTTTTGGTGTTTTTTGAAAAGTACTTCAAAGACATGTTAATCTTCAGTTTTAAGTGATACGTGACGTGTTGTAAGATGAAAGTATGCTGTGACCTTAAGTTTTGTTGAAATGAACAAAGCGGCAATGATCTGATGTTGGTCCAAAAACATATAAATAGCATTAGTCATATTTAGAGAATTGGCCTACAACATCATTGTATATGCTGCAAAGTAGTATGTGTGCGCTGTGTGTATTCTTTTGTGCCGTTGACAAGTTTTGAGGACATCCTATGTAAACTCTTGTTTAACAAAGCCCAGAAACCCTTAAATTATAGATCCATTAAATTTTGACTGAGATCAGTAGATGTGACACATCTGGTCTCCCCCATGCCCACTACAAAAGTATACCTGTAACATGTAAATAAGTGTGATACTAAGTTTTAAGATTCCAATCCTATGAATACACAAAGCTCAGTGTGAATCCTTATCAGTTTTATCTGAAGCATTTGCCATTCAGAGGTTTTTACATTTATTAATTCGGGTGAATGACTGTATAGCTATGATACGTTCATCAAACTATATTTTTGCATGTCTCAGCCAGTCGGACACGTCTCTTTGTTGAAATATTTTCCTGTCATTGCTCACCCTTTACAGTGAAGTGATGAATCACTGTTGATCTAGTCTAAAAGAAGTCCAGCTACATCTGACACCTCCCTCTAACTGCTCAGGTTTTATGGAGAAGTGCAGAGAACATTTCTTGGCTCGTCAGGTTTTTGTGTTTTGCTTCCATGTCCTACTTTTGGAAGGTTTCCATCTGCTTTCATGTGTATGCAGAACAATGAGCTGCAGAAGTGGGTGCAGTGCTGTTGGACAGCTGTGTGCTGGAAGGGAGAGATCAGGGCAGAGATGGGATGAGGGAGGAAGCGGCTCTTTGTGGTCACATCCTCTTCTGTGAGGGCTGGTTTCACAGGCCCCCCAAACAGCTGCTGCAACCCACAAGTGTCTGATTGTGTACTCTCTTGGGCTGTGTGATAGTGTAGAAGTGACAGTCATTTTTTGAAGAACTGCAACATTAGTCATTGTTTTTTGCATATTAATCTGTTGATTATTTTCTCATTTAGATGTAAGAAATGGTGTAAAATCTTGATCCATGTTTTTCCTCAAAACCTAAATGACACATTTTATGTAACATCTATCTGATATTTGAATAATCAATTTTCAGTGAAACTGAGACTTTTTATATGGACATGGGAATTTTATTAAAGTGGCGCATGACTTTCATCACCAATTTTTCATCAAATCTGTAAAACCTGAGTCATAGCCCAAGTATCACAAATCCGTTAGTCTGTCCGTGATTGCTCACCTGAATCTATTCCCCCACATTGAACAATTTCAAAGTGTACTCCACCAAAAACAATCCATTTGATTAGGTTATTTGGGCATTTTCGGAAGTTTGACACAACATGCGTTGTGGAAAGTGAAGCTCCAGCCATGCGTTTCCTGCCAGGCCACTGTGGCCATAATGCGGTTGCATGAACTTCTGCTTCCCCCAGTGCACATTTCGACTAAATTCCAAAAATGCCCAAGTCACCTACTGGCTCTGTTGGTAAACAAATGGATTGGTTTTTTTTTTTTGGTGGAGTACACTTAGAATTGTTCACTGTGAGGGAAGAGATTCAGGTGAGAAATCACGGAAGACGAAGAGATTCGTGATATTTAGGCTATGACTGAGGTTTTAGAGATTTGATGAAAAGTTGGGGATGTAAGTTGTACGCCACTTTAATCAGATCCTTCTTGGAAACTGTTGGCATAAGTTTTCAGTAATGATGGTGATTGGATAATTGGGTTTCTAAAGTGGAAATCCTGAATGTAAAGGAAAATGATAGTTTAATAGATAAAGATGACTCCCATCTTGCCTTTTTTATACTTGGTGTGATATTCAGTCCCAAATTTGAGAATAAATTTGTGTTGGATGATTAACATTATGATTTGTTTGGGTATAAGTACTTTGACTTAAATGTTTAGTTCAGCAATTATCCACTTTCTAATAAAGTTTTAATGTCTCTGCTTTTTCCGATCTCGTATTATAATGTCAGTCTTTAAAAGTCCACTACCAGTGGTGTTCTAGTAATTATGCTCTCATCCGACAAATTAATGTTGTTTTTTTCACAGTGAGCAGAGTCCAAAAAAACAAATCTTGATTCAAAATGATTGCCCAGTGTTATGGATGACTTCTGACTGAATTCCAATTTTCTCTTCATAATTAATGGGCGAAATGACCAAAAAGCAGTGATTGGTGCAAAAATAGGAATATAATAAAGCACCTCTTTTTACTGGAAATCACTGAAGAAACATAAATCTCTGTAAAATTAGTAACTTTACAGTTTGCATGTAACAATATGAAAATTTCATATCATGATTATTGTGACCAAAATGGTCATGGTTATCATTATCATGGTATTTTTGAAATGTGCTCCAAATGTTCAAAAAGTACTTATACACACACCGTTATAATTTAACCAAGTTTTATTTTGAAAAAACAAATAAAATGACATGCACAGTGTACTTTCTGTTGGCAGAAACATTAAAATATTAAGATGTAAACATTAAACGTACTAATGTGCACTAAAGATGGCACCTCATGACCATAAGAGATAACTGCACTTTGTGCAAATTGTAGATAAGACCCAAGAATACTTTACATTCAGTACTCAAGACCAGATCTCGTCTTACACATTTTAAATACTGGTACAGAAAGAACACTTTCACTGTTTCATGTAACTATCTAGAAATCAAATAATGTGCATATAAATGTATCATTTGTGGCAGAAAAATTATCCATGTTTTTACGTAGCTGGGTATTTTTGGAAACAGATTTATTTCTCCATTTAAAAAAAAAAAAAAAAAAAAAAAAAAAAATAAAATAAAAAATCCTTGTTCAGATGTGATGGTTTTCAGAAAACTCTGTATTTATTTGGCCCTATATATCTATACCGTGATGAGCATCCCAGGTTTGTGGATGGCAGCATAGTGGGACGATCGAGTACCATTAATGCAACAGAATCCTGAAAACAATCATAATGAAATGTTACTTCTGCTATTAACCTATGGAGATGTAGTTTTCCTGGTTCTGCGTCCGAGACGTGTAACCAATACCATGAAATGCAAATGGATGAGCCAGTGACCTTTTTTTTTTTTTTTTTTTTTTTTTTTTTTTTTTTTTTTTTACAATCACAAGCTGCTTTTCTGATGTGACGGAGGAGATGAAGAAAGGTTTGAACTCTGAGTCAAACTGTGTTAGTTCTGTAGTTAACAGCTGCAGTCTGTTTTTCAGTCATGTTTTGTCTTTAGTTCATGAAGACCGCTGTGCATGAATGTGAATTATGACTTCATTTACCTTCTACTGAACTGGGCAGAACAGATAAAGGATAAAGAAATGAAATGGACACAATATGAAATATGACAATGTGGAAACGCCTTATTTTATATTGGGTAAATACACAAAGATCCTGTTAAGCAGATGTAGTGGGTGCTAATTAGCTAAGATGCTAACATTCGTTACCAAACTTCCTCATTTTCTCATTTAATACTTGTACCTTCACTTATCAGCTCATCCTGTCCCTCTAAACTGGATCATCACATGTTGTAGTGTAAATGATAGGCACAAACGCAGAGAAAAGTCTCCATTTTCAAAAATCCCTGGCTATGTGGAGTGGAAAATCTCTGGAGCACTGTCTGTGCGGGTGCCTTGCGCCATGTTTTCAGAGGCCAAACATTGTAAACTGCACATGCATGCCTGGAGTGCTGCTGCTTCTCCAGGAAATGAGCAGTATCACCGTGAGTTTTTCAAAGTGTGGTAATTAAACACAGAATTTGAAAAGGTAATACTAACGTCAAAAATTTTACTGCAGTTTATCATTATACTGGTAATTGTTTCAGCCCTACTTTACAATTAACTAATTTTTCACATTCATTAAAAAGGAAAAACTCAATGTATTGAATTAATTCAACATATTACACAGCCTAAATTGATTAGTTTCTTGGTCTTGTTGGTCAGTCTTTCCAAAGCCCACAATGAAACATCTTAAATGATATTCACTTTTCTGTTGACACTAAAGAAATTGGAAAAATTTTCCAATTTTGAAGAAATCAGAAAATTGAAACTTTTAAAAAAATGTTTTGATTATCTCAAACTGATTAATTGATCATCTTAATTATTGGCATTGAATCTGAATTGACAGCTAATTGATGGACCTTTCTTTTTGTGGCTCATAAAATAATGAATGTCTCTGTATCTCTTTGCAGAATGGTGAAAGACTAAAACCCTGCATGTGGTTGAAGAGGAGCAGGCAGCAGTTGAGAATCATCCACTTCCTTTTCCTTAGTCCATCATCTTGCACCAGTGCGACCCACTGCAGTGTGTCTGTCGAACACAAGTCCCGCCTTTAGTTCTGTGCACACTACACCCCCTCTCCATCAGTAGTGGTGACCCAGCTCAGGACAGCTTGCTGCAGGGCTCTTCCTGAGCAGCAGCAGCTGCGTCCTGCTTGCTGACTCCCCTCCCTCCCCCGCTTCCTGTCCTTGGTCAGACAAGGCTAAAGCCTCCTCTACCCTACCCCACCCCTCATCTCTGTCGGCCTCTCAGACTCTCAAACACTTCTCCTGTTGACCACACTTTCAGACCACCAGCTTAGGCTGCTAACTGTAGTTGGAGATACTTAAGGACTTGTGGTGGCCTTAGTCAGATTAGTTTTGGCTCCTTGGACTGTCCAGACCTTGTACCAGCTTCAGCATGACTTCCATGTCCAGTCTCTTTTCCTTCACGAGCCCAGCAGTGAAGAGGCTGCTCGGCTGGAAGCAGGGAGATGAGGAAGAGAAATGGGCTGAGAAGGCAGTGGATGCACTAGTGAAGAAGCTGAAAAAGAAGAAGGGTGCTATGGAGGATCTGGAGAAAGCCCTTAGCTGCCCCGGACAGCCCAGCAAGTGTGTTACCATTCCAAGATCTCTGGATGGCCGGTTACAGGTGTCCCACAGGAAAGGCCTGCCCCACGTCATCTACTGCAGAGTGTGGCGTTGGCCTGACCTCCAGTCCCATCATGAGCTGAAGCCCCTGGATGTGTGCGAGTATCCATTTGGCTCCAAACAGAAGGAGGTCTGCATCAATCCATATCACTACAAGAGAGTGGAGAGTCCTGGTATGTCAGATGCACTAACACTTATTCCAACAAATACTTACTCACGCTCTGTCATTAACCTGTTATTCCCAAAATTTGTTCTTTGTTTACACATTATCAGATGAGTCAAAGGTAATGTCGTCAAATGTCTTTTTTTGATCCACAAACCAAAACATTTAATTTTCTGTCATGGAGGAGAGAAGCAACAAATCATACAATTTTAAGATCTAAGAAGCTGAGACCATTGATCTTATAAAAAAAGTTACTCTAACTGATATAAGTGTTTAACAAAATTGTGAGAAATTAACTTAATAGAAGAAATACTAGTGATGGTGGTAGTAGTAATGGGTAACAAGAAGAAAAACATTGATCAATTAATCAGCTGTGACCTGTTTCCAGCTACCAATAATGTTGTTGTATTGACCTTTTTAAATTTGCTTGACAGTTTACTCAGTAATTGCTGTACTTTTAATTTGATGGCATATTTCGTTTTTTTAATTTAATTTTTAAAATTAATTTTCTCATGACCCTAGTGAGGATAAAGCGGGTTTAGAAAATGAATGAATGAAATAAATTTTTAATTTCATGTGGATGAGTCATCAAATGTGTTATTTAAATGGATTAATGTTTTTCTTTGTCACCTTTCCACATTTGCTTCATAATTCTCCAGTTTAGAGACTAAAAAAAGAGGGAATTGTTCCTTTTTTTAAAAAAAAATAAAACATTTCAGACTAAAAGATGTTTTTTAAAATTAAAGTTCAAATGCTTGGTCAACTACACTACTGTGCCATTGTGCACATCCCTTCACTCCACCGCTGAGTAGAATGTGGAGCTGGTAAACAAATCTCCAAAGGTCAGGAGGCTGTCATCACACGGCCCTATCTTGCCCACCCCCTCCATTTCACAGAAAATCAATATCACTAGCTCTTTTGGAGTCTTATTAGATTATGTGCCTGAGGCACTCCAGATGGGGTGTGGCGTCAGCCAGTGCCTTACTAAATGCATAAACCACTCAGACTAAACTCCCAGCTCTCTCTCTCTCTCTCTCTCCCCCCCTGTGTCACTCATAAACATCACATCCACTCACTGATGACCCTGAGGGGGTGGCCATTCTCAAACCAGGCTGACTTGCTTCTATGTATTGACTGGTTCAGGAGAAGGATCACGTTGCTCACTCAGACCAAACGTCATACTGTTTGAGGCAGAATGCACACAGTAGTTTTGGAGGGATGTCCTTGGAGCCACGACACATACAGTCAACAAATGAAAATCAAGGCTGGGGGACCACACATTTCTTTTAGTTGGAAATAAAAACGGGGGGTGACTGCTTTTTTTACCAAGGTCTAAATTGTTTTGGGGTTTTTTTTTAAAACCAGGAATTCAGGATCTTTTTGTTACAGATACTGGCTGTGTTTGAAAATGGTAAAACTAGAACATGGTTAGGGCTGGGTATTGTTCAGGAATATTAACTACCCATACCTTGGCTTTAGTACTAGTTTCTGAACAATACTTTTTTTTTTCAGCCCCAATTGTCCATTTTTAACAAAAACAAAATTACACTTTACGGTACAAACTTTGTTTTCAGCTCCTTGGTATTTCTGTAAATGCAAAGCAATTCCATGACAAAAACCATACCTATTACATGAGTTTTTGCTAAGTTGTTTCTAAAAATAATTTTAATAAAAAATATCTAAAGATGGGCATGCTGTTCACTGACGCATGAGATTGATGAGATTTTTATTAAAGTATTGAATTTGCTATCAAATGATTAGACCTTATTCCCATACTCAAAATAGTTGTCATTATCAGTTGTTAGGCCTTGACGATGATGATACACAAGTGCACACAAACAATTCCTCTACATTTGTAAGACATATGGTGACCTCTAGTCAAACGTTTAGGCTACTCTTGTGGGCATTATCAACTGACTTTTGATTGTGACAGTTTTAAAGCTGGCAAGTATCTGGAAATGCTGTTAATGATCTAGTATTGAAGAAAAAAATAATAGAAATTTTTCCAGTTGTCAGATCTATTGTGGCCGTTCAGTGACTAAATATTTATTCTAGTTCAAACCTAGAATATTTTTTGCTCATATCACATAGCCCTAACAATAATAATAATTCTAAATATCACATCGTTTCTTTACAGTTTACAGTCTGCTTTTTGGTCTTGAGTGAAAGTTTAGGACTCAAAATGGCTTCCAATTATTCATAAGACAATATGGTAATAGATGGTATTAGAATCAATGGGTAAAACAAGACGGTTTGAGATTCAAGAATTTTTGACTTGATATTTGAAGGAGTGTTGTTTTTTGCTAAATCCTTCTCTAAAAACAAAACTCTTACACACAAGGGTTATTCATCAGAAATGTTCAGCGGTTTCATCACACGAGTTATTCGTTTCCAAATGATGATTATGTGCTTTACATTTTCATTCATTTCACTCAGTTTCCTGTCTCTTACTTTTTATTGTCTCCCTCCAGTGCTCCCTCCTGTTCTGGTACCACGGCACAGCGAGTTCAACCCACAGCACAGCTTGCTTGTGCAGTTCCGCAACCTCACTCACAATGAGCCTCACATGCCCCTGAACGCCACCTTCCCAGAGTCCTTCCAGCAGCCACACAGTGGGGGCAGCAGCACTGGTGGTGGTGGTGGTGGCGGCGGCGGTGGTGGTGGCGGAGGGGGTTCTTTTCCCATCTCTCCCAACTCTCCTTATCCCCCCTCCCCTGCCAGCAGTGGTACTTACCCCAACTCTCCTGCCAGCTCAGGGCCCTCCAGTCCATTCCAGCTCCCAGGTACGACACATACATTCAGTACCTGACCCTGGGCAGCATGCCAGACTATTGTTTTTCTACGCTTTTGCTGTCATTTAGCCAACAAGACACTCACCCTACGATCAGTTAATTAACATGTTTATCCACTGATGTTTCTGAAAGAGTGTAGTATTTTTATTTAACACAAGCTTATTATTCATATAATTTCCAACACTGTTAGTCTCACAAGTCTGATAAACATTTCTTCAGTGAATATTAGTCCATTATGAATCTGATAGAAGTTGAAACCATATGTTTTGAAACTTTGGTGGTTTAGTCCAGCCTAGAAATTTTTGGATTTTATTTCCCTCTGACAATTTAATATTGTTTAAAACGATAGTGTTCAGTCCAGAGATTCACAAATAGTTAAGCAGAAGATTTGCACCTACTAGCAAAGCACAGGACTTCAATCATTCTGAAAATGTGCCAGTCGACACCAGTGTGACGGGGTGTTGTTCTGTATCCACAGCATCAACACGTTATTCTAACTGCTGGGTTTTGAGGTTTTATGTCACTAAATGTAATTTATGAAAATGTAACTACCAGCAGTGATGGAATACAGCTCAAAGTTCCTAAGGAAAAATATGAACAATCTAATGCTGTTTTCTAAAACAAGTGTCTTCAACACCTTCTATTCACGATTAGATTTTATTAACAGGGAAAACTATAAAGTTCAGTCGGGTATTAGATGGTCTGCTTTAATGTTCAGTGAAAGTCTGTGGGAAGGGCCAGTGCGAAATAGTGGTATTACAAGTTTAAAATACTTCCCCCTTAGCCCTAAAAAAAAAAAAAAAAAAAAAGTAAGGTTGTTTCTGTTTACCCGACCTACCCTAGAAAAAACAGCCCACCCTAATCTTTTTACAATGACCTCCATTCCAAGTTTTTTCAAAATACCTCA
>JAQQZY010000002.1:34310362-34321753 GCA_030068375.1 Ostorhinchus rueppellii | reverse complement strand
GCAGCATCAGCAGGTTTTTGGACACAGTTGTGGAACTGATTGTAGTAGTTCAGTATTTGGTCTGAAATTCTAAATAACTGAGTCACATACAAACATTTGGCTCATTTGAACATTAAGGAACACTTTTAGCAGCTCAGACTGGGATTTCTGGAGCTGAACCACAAATATCAGAATATCGCAATACTGTACATCCATACCACATGTTGGAAATGTTGCCAACATCGTGCAGCCCTATTAGCCATTTCAATAAAATCTGCTACTTCCTTTAAGTTATAAAGTAAAATGATAACATTGTTTCTGTTACTTTCATTGTGTGATCTGCCAGGAGGACAGTCCATGAAATGTCCGTTGAAACCGGCTGAAAATTAGTAAAAATTAACAAACTGGCAATTTATGGAATAAAGGTAAGTTTATATTTTACATTAGAACTCATTGTACTAAGTGTATGTTCCTCCATACATTTTTCCATATGACCATTTTTTTTTAGGTTTTATATGATATTAATTATAGCCTTAATACATCTCAGAAATGATTGTCCAAATCTGCAGAAACATGCAGGTGATGAATTTTGATGGCTCTGGTGCTCATTGTGTTTCTTTTGCACATTTGGGAGTTTAAACAACTATAGACTCCAACAGAGTATCATTATTAATCCAAACCTTTACGTCTGTAAATATTCATGACCTGAAAAATGGCATTTCTCTTCAGCTTGCTACATACGCCACCTGCACCGACCCCAAAGTAAAACCACCAGACGGCAATACACCATCAAACACAGGGGGACACTCTTATGGAAGGAACAGCATGGCCTCGCTGATAAACCCTCCTTCATGGCTATATTCAGAAACAGACTACTGTCCAAATGAACAGAACAGCAAAACTGGGATTGACTATACAATCTGCCATGTGCCACATGTTTGTTTGAATTTCTCTTAATATGATATTTGAATTTATTTTAGCCATATTAAGGTTCTTCTTCCCTTCAGAATCTTACTTTTACTATGCATCCATTTATTTATTATCTATGTATTTAATATTACTGTTACAACTACTATTACTACTGTACCACCATTATCACCTTTACTGTAATCTAAATAAATTATGTTTATAGACATATAACCATCATTTCTTTTTTTTTAATTCACCATTTTTATTTATCCCTCTACTTCAGGGCTGTCAAACTCATTTTAGTTCAGGGGCCACATTCAACTAAATTTGGTCTGCAGTGGGCCGGACTAATGGAATAATAACATAATAATATATAAAAAAAATTTCAACTCCAAACTTTTCTCTATGTTTTAGAGCAAAAATGGTAAAATTCAACAAAGAAAATGTTTACATCTACAAACTATCCACTCAAACAATGCGAACAACATGAGCGAACTGACAAATAAGTGTCATTTTAACAATATTATGCTTCAGTTTATCGTTTCCATGTGTTCATTATAATTGACAGACATAGTGGATCTACAAATACACAAAACATTTAATAACAGGAAGAATACTGTTAAAACTACACTTACTTTTCTGAAGACATTTCAGCTTCTTTGTGTTTGTTCAGAAGTTATGAGTATTTATAGGTTATTATGATAGTATTTGACTGATCTGACCCCCTTTAGATTGAATTGGTCTGTATGTGGAACCTGAACTAAATGATTGTCCATCTTAATATCTATATTTGCATTTCACAAATTCATCTCAGGGGCCAGACTGGACCATTTGGTGGGCCGGATTTGGCCCCCGGGCCACATGTTTGACACCTGTCCTCCACTTCATGGACGGTATGCAAATGATATTCTTTTAATTAGTTTAAAATATAACTCGGTCAAGGTGAGGTCGTTCTAGAAGCCTTTCGGGTTTCTGACCTCACCTGCACATCTATGAATCCTCCTCTCCATCAGGAGAAATATGTACATGTATCTGTTTTAGTTTAGACCCATATGTGCAAATAAATGAAAAAGAAAAGAAATAGAGAAATTTGTTAGGTTCCTCGCTGTCACAAGAACAAAAGCGAAGTTTGTTCTGGCCAGGACCTTTCATACTTTATGAGAAACTCAAGAACTGAACCCGTGGGGGGGCTTTTCTGCATTAGCCACACCCACTTTGAATACCTGAATTATTACACAATAGTTCTCACACACCGCACACGAAGAAAATTCTGCAGCTCTGGGAGCGAGCGAAAAATTCTCTGTTCTCCGAGTGAGCAGTAGGCTGAAGATGAAATGTATTTTTAGTAATAGTTTAACCCTTTCATGCACAGTGGTCACGGCAGTGGACAGCTGTTCAAAGGTGTTCTCTGTGTATTCATGGATTTTATTGTTTTAGTTCCATATCAGCCAACACAGTGGAGGCTTATGCATCATCCCAAACACTGTCCTTCATGCCACTACTGTAACTTTGGTGTTCTAGATAAACCTGATCTGCACTGACATGCTTGAGTGTAAAAAAAAAAAAAACCCAAAAAACTCCAAAAAGCTGTAAATAGGTTCTTTTTAAAAAAATCCATCATATTGTGTGTTTTTTGTTGTTGTTGTTGTTTGTTTTGTTTTTTTTCCATTCCAAAAAAAGGAATAAAAACACTCAAGAAAAAAAATCTTGATTAAGGTTCTCATAATTCATGCATGAAAGGGTTAATGTTCACATGCGAAAGCTACAAAATCCAAATCGCAGTCAGTAGGACAAACGCTGCTGATTACCGTACATAGACGTGAAAAGATGTTAGATTTAAGTTTGTATTTACTTTCAGCCTGAAATGCATTCTGAGCTCATGGTTCATTCACCAACATTACCAGACAGAGGTTTTACCAGAAAAATTCATTCACTTAAACAACTGACCTCTGAAGTCAGGCTGGAAACAAACTATTCCATCCCCAAAACATCAAGCACTTTCATCGTGAGAATGTAAACAGGCGTTAGCATTTAGCTCAAAGGAGTGTTTCACCGTCTGTACAGAACCTGCACATGCACTGACATCACTAATAGCAGTGATTTATAGTTTTCATCTGGTTGTGTTTGTCAGAGATCAATACTAATACCAACCTAATAATAATAACAACTATAATAATACTTTTTTTTTCTCTTTGTTTCAGTACAAAAACATAACATAAATATTACGAGAATATTTATATTTACAAACTCTCCAAACAAAAAAATTGTAAGAAACCTGAAAAACTGATGTTTCTTAAGGAAAATAAGTGCAATTTTAACAACATAATACCTTAACTTATCATTTATACATATACATTATAGCTCTGATCTACAAAGACATAAAACATTTAGTAACAGGCTTTATACTGATAAAATTAAACTGAATTTTTTTCAAATTCATATTTGTTCAGGTTATTCACATTTTTATGTTAAAGGATAGTTTGTTAGTGTTCATATTTTCAGAATTAAATGAGATTTTGAACTAAAATAAGGAGAAAAATTTGGAGCTGTCATTATTTATAGCCATCATGTAATGTAATTTGTTTTACATTAAACCAAGAAGAAAATTTGGAGTCATTATTTATCAGTTATTACGCCATTATTTAACATGAAATCATAATTGGGCTGCATATCGCCCCTGAACTAACACTAGTTTGACACCACTGCCTCTTCATTTCCTCAGTGTAATATTTGCACTTTTAATTCATCCCACGGGCCAAAGTGGACCCTCTGGTGGGCCGGTTTTGGCCCCCAGGCCGCATGTTTGACACATATGACTTAAGTGAAACATATGGTTAAAATATTGGATGACACTTAGTTCAGTCGACCAATGACAGTCAGTACTTTCTCTTTCATGAACAGAAGTTACAGACATGTTTTATCTGCTTTTTGAACTCTAGGTGTTTTAGAGCACAGGTGTCAAACTTGCGGCCCGGGGGCCAAAACCGGCCCGGCAATGGGTCCAATCCAGCCCTTGGGATGAATTTGAGAAGCAAAAATTACACCGAAGATTTTAGGTCAGTTCAAGCTAAAGTGGATCAGACCTGTAAAATACTATCATAGTAACCTATAAATGATGAAAACCATACATTTTTCTCCTTGTTTTAGTGTAAAACTTAAAAAAAAAGTAAAATTACACAAAACTGTTTACATTTAAAGACAGGAATATTACATTTACATTACATTTATGCATTTGGCAGACGCTTTTATCCAAAGCGACTTACAGTTATTACAGGGTATTGGTTACAACCTGGAGCAGTGTAGGGTTAGGTGCACTTCAGCCATTGCCTACTGGTTAGGGTGGGATTTGAACCTGCAACTCTCCGATCTTAAGTCCAACGCTCTAACCACCAGGCCACAGCTGAATATGAACCTCAAATGTCTTTAAACACGTATATGGAATTTTAATAATATTCTGCCTGTTACTAAACGTTTTTTATAGATCCACTGTGGTCTGTAAGTGGGGATGCACATGTAGAAATGATAAACTAACTATTGTTAACATTGCACTTACTGTATGATTCTTAAGAATCTCCAGGTTGTTCACATTTATTCATATTATGTTCAAGTCCAATTCATAGATGTAAACATTTTCATTACAGAATTTTCCTTTTTTCACTCAAAAACATAGAGAAAACTTTGGAGTCGACATTGTTTATTGGTTCTTATTCTATTATTTATATTATTTCCCTGGTCCGGCCCACTTTATATCATAGTAGGCTGTATGTGGCCCATGAACTAAAATGAGTTTGACACCCCTGCCATACAGAAAACAACACGACTAACAATATGAGAAATTGGAGGATTTTGTTTGGAGTGAACACGGTTCCACAGTAAAGGTGTGTAAAGCCAAGGTAAGTCCGACGAGCTGTCGCCTCTGAAACGCAGCCTGTGAAAGATAAAGCTTGTCATATTGATCTGATTCCATCCTCTTCCGACATAGATGGCCTTCATTTGGAGTGTGTGCAATACAGATGTCACTTACCAAGGATTTCACTCATTTCACACAAGCTTAAGACAGTAAGTAGGTAGCACTGCATTGGGGCGGTAATGCAGTGTAGCGTCAAAGGAGCTTATCCTTTGAGAGTTGATGTTTTCAAGCAGGGTGAGTATGATGCTGGTAGTGAGGCATTTGCAGGAGTAATCCACCCCCTTCAAACTGAAAAGACCCAGTGTTATTGCGCCCCAAGTGCAGGGAGTGTACATCTGTGTGTGTGCGTGTGTGTGTGTGTGTGTGTGCGTGCGTGCGTGTGTGTGTGTGTGTGTGTGTGTAGTTTTTTTTTTACTTTATTTCATGGAGGCTCTGGAGCTGGAACACACCCTGACCCTCCTGCCAAGCCCAGGAGTTCAGTACAGTACCCACTCTCGAGGAAAAGAGTATTAATTTTTTACCCGAGTGCCAGAGCCTTTCTGAAACCTATACAGATGTACCCAGGCTGCGTTGCCTTGGCAACCCACTAATCCAGTGAAGTGCTGTTGTCACTATACTGCATTCAGGCATGATTACACCACACTGGGATTTGGACCGGAGGGGGCAACTTAAAGTAGTTAGTGTAAAACTGTCATGTGTGTTGCTGGGTTGTGTCAGCCTCAGAGATCAGTTAACGTAAGGCCCATGTGTTTGATTTGATCTTATTAAAGGAACATATTGTATCTTGTAAAACAGGGGTTGTCAAACTCATTTTCTTTCAGGGGCCACATTCAGCCCAGTTTGATCTCCAGTGGTCCAGTCCAGTCAAAGAAGAACATAATAGCATATAAATAATGGCAACTCCAAATTTTTCAATGCAAAAAATAACATTAAATTATGAAAGCGTTTACATTTTACAAACTATCCAAACAAAACAATGTGAATAACCTGAAAAAAACCCCCCAAAAAGTATTGGGATATAATAATAAGAAAAATTTGCCCAACTTATGACCCACACATGTGCTTTACAGATCAGATCTACAACGGCACAAAAAGGAAAGAATACTGTTAAAATTGCACTTTCTTTTTTTTTTACACATTTCCCTTTGTTGATATTTGTTCATGCTATTGATGTTTTACTATTAAAGGATATCAAAATTGAATGTTCTTTGGAATAAATCAAAGAGAAAAAATCGTGTTGCCATTATTTATACACATAATGTCATATTATTATTTGCACATTAAAGTGAGAAGAAAATGTATTATTTCAAGTCATTACTTCTAGGTTATTATGCCATTATTATTGCCAGATTGGAACCTTTGGGGCCACATGTTTGACGCCTGTGTTGTAAAAGACAGAAACACTCTCTTTCACTCTCATGAATGTAAGCTAACCCATCAAATGAACGGTGATTGTTGATACCTTCATCATATCTGATTAAAAGCTCTATGAGTCGCATGAAAATGGATTCAATCATATGTCAAAGGGATTTCTTTCAGCTTGTAGAACAGCGCTTCTGTTTTGTTCTTTTTTTTATTGTTGTAGTTTTTTTACTTGTACTTTCTGTTTAAAATGACCTAAACACGCATATTTCTTACTTTTTATTACTTCAGTTGTATATGTATAGGGATGAAGACAATATTGATATCCTTTAATATTATGTGAGCCTCCATGCCTTGTTTATTTATTTATTTTTAATTAATCCAATACCAATATGGTCAAATGGAACATTTGTTTATACATTGATGAATTGAAGTGAAAGTCCAATTTGTCCATTCTTTCAATACACTTTTCGCCCCTCAAGTTTGGCTTTTACAGTGTTACGTGTCACCCCAATTGCAATCACAAGACAGTTTTCCATTGACCCTCAACTATCACAAATATAACTTGCACATAAAAATGTATCTAATGGAAAAATTACATTTTTGCAGAAACTTTTGTTTTTCGATTAAAAGTTTTTGTGGCAAGAAGTGGTTTTTCGGGCGTTGTGAAATTGGTATATTATATAAAACTGCAATGGAAAGACCTTTTTACACAAACAGAAACATGTGAATAAAAAAAAAAAAAAACGGATGTGGACAGACGTCACAACAAGAGAAGAAGAGTTTGAACAGAAACATGTGAGGACACACCAGGAAACTGAATAATGGAATAATTTAATAACCGATAGAGGCTAATATAGAATAATAATGAATATATGTGTAAATAAACAGGATATTTAGGTTTATGTTTATGGAATGACTTCTAGTTTCATCTGTGAGAATAAATAAACTAATCATCACATTTGTGATTTAATTGAAAGATCGACATTAATGCACTTTTGTTTTTGACATTTAGTAATTATTGGTACAGTTTTGCACATAAGTCTAATGGAAAAGGGACTATTGTCAGTCTACTGACGACCTTCATCACTGCTCTTCTATGTTTCAGAATGACTCCTGACACTGCTGAATTAAAACATGTCAAACTCGACTGATGTAAAAGTCACATGATTTTGAGTATGACACTGAGGAAACACTGGAAATATAACAGCCCTGGATCTTGAATAAAAATAGACAGAAGTCACACAAAAACTAACAGATTTGTTCCACTTGTTCCCACAGTTTGACTGTAACTAAAACACTGCTATTTTAATAAAAAATGTACCTACAGATTTATGTCTGTCACTGTTCATGTGATGATAAAGAGCAGAGGTGGTAGATGACGCTGAGAAGTAAAGTTACAGCTGTTAAACAAATGAGAAAATGCCCCACTATATGTGCTCAACCAGAGCCAATCCTCTGGAACACAATAGGTTTTTTTATGAGGCGCTTCATATATTTACACTTTCATCATTTATCTGTGCTGTCCCCTTCAGAGGAAGGTAAATACGCTTTATGTCAACACAAAAAAAAAACGTTTTTAAAAAATGATATGAGTTTTATCAGCTGTTGTATGCTATATTCTGATCAAATGCATAGTTTTATTCATTTTATGTGTCTGTTTCCTAAATGTATCCCTGAACACTGAAATTTGAAGCAGAACCTATGTAAACTTGCTCTAATCATTGTATTTACTTCAATAAATAAATGTAACCCCTTGTGAAATGTCAGATGAAAGTAGTTCTACCAAACAAACATCCTGGTTCTTTCATAGTTGACTGTTTCGACCTGAGTCCCACTGAGTTTATGCACCACCGATCTTACATGTCCACAGTAGGAGTACCATGATTAACAACCCTTATACCATTATACATGCCCAACTCTGTTCTTTTACGCTGGTTAATAATCAGTTGTTTCAATGAAGTGTCACCTGTTCAATTGTGTGGAAAATGCCTGAGTTATTACCTCCGCCAAGGAGGTTATGTTTTCATTGGCATTGGTTTGTTTGTTTGTCTGTTTGTCTGTCTGTCTGTCTGTTAGCAAGATAACTCCAAAAGTTATGGACGGATTTTGATGAAATGTTCAGGACATGTCCGCTCTGGGTCAAGGAAGAGATGATTACATTTTGGAGGTGATCCAGATCACCATCTGGATCCAGGAATTTTTTTAAGGGATTCTTTATCAGTGTGATAGGGCGTGGTGGAGCAGAGTTGATTATGAGGTCATTCAGCACCATCTAGTTGAGGAAAGTACAAACAATACCTTAAAAAAAAATACAAACACTATCTTGGCGGAGGTCTGTGCTCTCTGAGTGCTTTTCTAGTTTGTTCTGTAATTTAATGGTAGCAGCTGCATTGTGCTACTTAAACACATCATCTGTTACTCAAGGTTCTGCTCATGGCCATAAAATAATGAGTGAAATAAATAATGGCCAGAGAATCTGAGCTGCTTCTGGGCTATGGAGTCTGGGAGAACAATACAGGTGTCCCTCACTATAACGCTGTTCACCTTTCATGGCCTCGCTGTTTTGCTGATTTTTTTGGTGCAATTTTGCATGCTTTTTTTTTTTTTTTTTTACAGTGTATGAATGCACATTATGTTCTGCATTCTGATTGGCTAAGGGACTGTAGACTATTGACCATCAGTCTCCTCTGTACCGTGTCTCGTGTACAGTACAGAATATGTTGCCAAATTTATGTAAATGTTCTATCATTAGCAGTGTGACTCTGAAGCGCTGTACACTGTAAAAAATAAAACATCGAATCAACTTAAAAAGTTTTCTTCAGTAGGTCATACATTAAAAAAAAGTTATTTGAGTGAACCAAATTAAATTACATTAAATACAATTTAATTTGGTTCACTCAAAAAAAAAATTTTTGTGATCCATTGAAGAAAATTTTTAAGTTGATTCAGTGTTTTACTTTTTACAGTGTACGTTTGCAAGTTTTCTCCTCGACAAAACCCACAATGTCGACAAAACATTATGCACCGACAAAGGCACCTGCCGTCACACCCAGAAGGCAGAGAAAGATGCAAACCATCGCACAAACAGCTGGACTTGTGGACATGCTGAAGGAAGGTAGAAGTTACATGACTGTAGGCGCCATTACGGAATAAATTAATGTTCAGTTTGTTACATTCACTACAGCGGAACGGCGCCAGGATGAAGAGGCATGGTCAGAGGAACTGGGGAAATACACCTGGGTCACTATTAATAATGTCCTACATGTCCAACCTCGTAGGTTGATCATTAAAATTAAATTTGTTATTTCAAAAAGCGATGTTATGACCCTGGCTCATACTTTGTATTTGCTGTATAGTGTGTGTTTTCCCCCCAGTCCTGTAGGGGTGCTGTGTTTTCTTTCATGTGTGTTTCTGACAGGAAGTAGCAGCGGATTGGAGGAGCCGGATGACTCACCCTTTAAAAAAATGGCATCCAGGTCACTGCCAACCTTCCAACCCGATCCTGTGTGTTTTTGCTTCGTATCCAGACATTGAATATCGTTCGAGTGTTTTTGTAAATATTTGTAAATAGTAGCTATAGAGTTTATGTTCTTTTTCAGTGTGTATTGTATTTGTAGGAGAGGGCGGCTCTTTTTGTTTGACTTTTTCTCCTATTTTTTCGTTAGGGACTATTTTTGTTTTGAGAATAGAGTATTTAGTTTTACCTTTTGAAGAAGAGCTTATGTTTTTTGTTTTAGTCCTACCATCTCCTACCCTCCTTTAGTTGTTTAATAATAAATATCGTGAAATTTCGTTTTGTTTTCGGTCTGGCTTCTGTAACTTGGGAGTTGGGAGTGGACTAACACTGAGCATATTATGTACGTCCTAGGGACATAACAGCGATCATATTTAGTTATAGGAAAACATTTGTATATTTATTTCTCAATCAAATGTTTGGGGCTGAAAACAGCTTTTATCTTTGGTTTCATTGTATAAAACTGTCCTTTTTTTTTTTTTTTTAGAAATACGAAGGTTTGCTCTTTGAGAGTGTTTAAAAAAGAGAGAAATGTGAGAAAATGTTAATGCCTGTTTAAGAAAAGTGTATAAAGTGTGTGATGAGGGCTTTTACAGCATTAAAACATATAGAATAATTGTAAATAAAGCCGACTACTTCACGGATCTATGGTGGGTCATTTTTAGAATGTAACCGCTGCAATAAACTGTACTGGGACCACTGTATTCAGAATGTTTCCGAAAGGTCCAATGTGCTAAACCCTAACTATGTTTAGTTAATATCAAACAAACGCAGACTTAATACTCATTTGTGGGGGTCACAGTTTTTCACTTTTGATTATTTCAGATTGGTTCTTGGGAGCAGGAGCTTGGCTGATACTCCTCAGGCAGGACCACCAAAAGGACGGTTAAAGGCTACATGCAATAATCACATAATGAGGGTCTTGCTGTGTAAGTGCTCCTTCAGGTAAAGTGCTATCACAGTGTTTGCTGTGACCGACCGTGTTGAGGGAGACAGAAATCACCTGCAGCACTTCCTCTGTGTCCTTGACCTTGACAGGTGTGCTTTGGGGCACCGGGGGACATTTGGCTGGCTTCTTCTTGGCCCGCTCCATCTCTGTGTTGGTGAAGTAGTTAACAGCAGCAAACTCGATGAGGGCAGAGAAAACAAAGGCAAAGCAGACAGCAATGAACCAGTCCATGGCTGTGGCATAGGAGACCTTGGGAAGGGAGTGGCGAGCGCTGATGCTGAGCGTTGTCATGGTCAGGACAGTGGTGATGCCTGTGAGGGTTCAAAAACACAACACCTCAGATTCTCCGAGTATGACAATATTCCACATTTGGTACAATTCATGTAAGCAGCTTATTTCTTTTGCATATTCCAGGTTTTCATATTAAGACATGGGGGATATGCTAATATTATGTTAGCGTGTTCTTTCATTGGAAGCTCCAAGAATAAGTCTGGATTCGTTTCGGTCTCATTTTTATAAATTTAATCAGACTTGATGTGATCACAGGCAAAATACAACATACTGAGGACCCGCAGCACAGAGGCAAAGGAGCCCCGACGTTACAATCCAAATGACTTTTGTCACTCTCCATTGTAAACTGATCTCCAACAATGGGCTGACCATGTGATCTAGGTGGGCGGGGTCACTAGCAGAGGTGGCAAAAGTACTCACATTCTGTACTTAAGTAGAAGTACAGTTACTTGGGTGAAAAAATACTCTCATAAA
>JAQQZY010000002.1:34239912-34264011 GCA_030068375.1 Ostorhinchus rueppellii | reverse complement strand
AATTTGATGAAAGACAGACTCCAGACTCTACCATTTCTGTCGTTCTGCGGTTTCCAATGGCAACAGGTCTGAATTGTAGTTGGGGTGAAGCTATCATTGGGGGCACATTAGCAGTAAAAAATATAATAAATAGATAATTACATGAGTTAAAATATAGATTTTGCAGTGAGCTCCAATCGAAGTGTAATAAATGCTGTTCGTGTTTATTAGAGCCGTTGTAATGTCGCCCTCCAGCACCGAGGGGGTGTTGCCTCCAAGTGGCCATATTGAAAGCAGTGTGAGTCTGTCTGTGTCCGTGTGATGTGGAGCAGGTCTGGAAGGAGACACATCATTCCTGCACACAGCCACTTCTGACGATGGCGGCCAATGATGTGGATGTCTTCGCTGTAAGTATGTAGATCTCCAGCCTGCGTGTCCTGCGGTGAACCATGACCATAAACCGTCTGCGCTAAACAAATAGGAATAAAGCCGTTCAGGTGTGTGGAGGAACGTGTGTCGGGATTGCAGTAACATCACTGCGGTGTACAGACGGAGTGTTGTGCTACAGTCAACGCGATCGAGACGTTACATTTACGGTTTAAGTGGGAAATTACGCGTCGCCACGTTTGGAAGCGATATATGCGGATAAAAGCATCCAAGTTCAGCATCCAAACGTGCTACTCAGCATGAAGCAGCAAGAAGCCCGTGCATCATCAGTACTTTGTGTTTACCGTGTCAACACTTGTAGCAGGTGTGCAGGGCTGCTGAATGGGCAGGATAAGGGAAAAAAATGAAACACAGGACAGAAGGCTAGCACAGGCCAAGTTAAGAGGATAAACATAAGTAGCAGCTTCTTGAGGCTGGCCCCTTAGGATTCATGGCATTGCTCATCGAAAATGTGTCATCACAACATGTAATTTATAGTAACATGTCACTTTAAATAGCATCTCATCTTAAGGTTGCCGTTATTGAGTCAGTGCGTTGCTGAGGTGCCAAGGATGGACTGTTTGGTTAAGTTATGGTGCTGGGTATGCGTTTGTCTAACTGTGAAGGGGGTTGTGGGTACCAGGGCAGCTTGGATATCCTCCCACCCTGTGAAATAACATCTAGATAAAGAGCTCTTTGTGTATCTGTGTGAGTGGAGAGGGAGACACACACACAGAAACGGATGATTGTTGCATTGAACACATCCTGGTCCTCATGTTGTGCTTTTGCAAGATGCCAGAGTCCCGGGGTGTTTGTGGTTTTGGGGGGGTAGGAAATCCCAGCATGGCAGCTCATTCCTATAGGCTATATTTAGTATTATGTGAAAGACTTGATACTCTTTTATCTCTAATGCCATGAGAAATCAATGCTCAAAGCCTTCCAAGATGAACAAAAGCATATTTTATATCAGAACAATTTATGCTGTGTTCAATAATCGAGGTCATACTTTGGTTAAATCTTGAAGTTACATAATACAGATACAAGCTAGACATTTATCTTAGACAAGTTTTGTTCCTCTTTCCTCTTAACAGACCAGTAATAATTTGGTGGCAGTATGTTTTTATTGGTAAGTTCTTAGACAATGTTGGGAAAGCTACAAGTAGTTCAGCATGGCAGTAGTTCTAACAAATGACATTTGTAGCCCTGGAGAAATGTAGTTGGTTGTTATGTCATGATGTGGTCATGCCTTCAAAGCAATTCAGGGCGAAAGAAAAAGGGACTATCTTGTGCTCAATGGTGAACTACAATTTATATTACAAAAGTAAATGTAATCTAAAGACATGCACTGTAGCGGCTTTACCTGTAGCTGCTGCTGTGGTGTGTAAAGGTTCAACCTGTTGTAGTTTTGATGCTTGAATGAATGAACGTCCAGGTGGTTTTCCTTTGTTTGGATATGCCAATCCATTTATTGACATTAGCCCAGTTTATCAGTTCATAATATGCCACATTCATCATAAACAATATGCTCTATAGAATAAATAAAATAGTCAAGTTAACATAAAAAGTATTGAAAATATCTAACTTAAATTTACACTGTGGCTCTCTCACTTTCTCACACTCATGATTAGAAAATTGTTTGGGCTGTTCACACACCCTACCCCATCACATGGCAGGTATATGCAACCTTGTGACACTGATGAATTACAGGTGTGGTGGTCATCACAACCACACCCATCAAGAAATTACTAAGATTAAAACCAAAAATAGGAATAAATGAACAAAAATGTATTTTGGCTCCAACATGCACTGATTGGTAAATTGGTAAATCTAAGTTGCCCATAGGTGTGAATGTGAGAGTGACTGGTTGTTTGTCTCTGTGTCAGACCTGTGATGAACTGGTGACTCATCCAGGATGTACCCCACCGTTACCCATAAGCAGCTGGGATAGGCTCCAGCAATCCTAGTGAGGATAAAGCAGGTGTGGATGATGAATGAACGAAAAAAAATCTCTAAAACCCTGTAATTTTATGTTGTTGAACAAAATTGTAGTTTGCAAATTGAGTAGGTAAACTAAAAAAATATTACCCAAAAAGTACTTGAACTACTTGATGCAGCACAAAATATGAATGTAGTTTAACTACCAGCAAGTTACAGCAAAATGTAGTTTACCTGTGTAGTTCAACTACATGTAGTTTAAGTCTTCCACTGGTTCTATAGTTGTAAGTAAATAAGTGTGCATGGGTGAACCTGACAAAGTGACGAATCTATTTTCTGTTCAAGCAGGGAAGATTGTGCAAGTGTGTGGTCACATGACCGTCAGGTAAGTAAACCAGGTGAAATGGATGCCAACAAAGAAACCCAAGATGAGCTCGACATCTATTATACTGTGATATTTTGGATTCAGTGACCGTGACCCCATAGGCTCATGACTGTGTTGCAGTTGCAATCACAAACTGCAATAGGACTTTTGTGCCAGATTCTTTCCAGCTTTCACTTTTGAAAATATCTGGGACTGGGCCTATTTTATTTTTATTATGCATAAAATCTTGGTTAAAAGCAAGAAGAAGTTAATTTTTCATAAATTCATTTTTCTGTCTCAAAATGACACAGAATGAAGAAAAGCGCAACCTGGAGCTTGGAGGCCATGTGGGGTTTGACAGTCTTCCAGACCAGCTGGTCAGCAAATCAGTTGCCCAAGGTTTCTGCTTCAACATCCTCTGTGTAGGTATGTCAGAACTCCAGATGGGAACATTAATAATCTATAATAATTTGTACATTTATACCACCAGTGTATCACTTATTAATTCGTCCCTTTTTTTCTCTCAGGTGAGACAGGAATTGGCAAATCCACACTAATGAACACACTTTTCAATACAACATTCGAAAATGAAGAAGCCAGCCACTATGAGAGTGAGGTGCAGCTACGACCTCAAACATTTGATCTGCAGGAGAGCAACGTCAGCCTGAAGCTGACCGTGGTGCACACTGTTGGATTTGGAGACCAGATCAACAAAGAGGATAGGTAGTGATTTTTGTAAACAGCTGTTACTCTTTTCATTCCACAAAGTTCAGTGTGTAGTCTGATACCACAGAAAAACAGGGCACAAACACTGATAAAAGAAGTAGAAAACATAAATGACAGTACTTGCTAAAAAAAAAAAATCAGCTATTTGACACTGATCCTTAGAAATCCTCTGAGCTGACAATAGAGATTTCTCTCTGCTAGATTTCTGACAAGCACTAGCTATTAATCATTTTCCTTCTTGCTCTGGCACTTCAGCCAGTGCTCTTACAAAGTACAGAACTGAGAGAGAAATCTGGCTAGAGTTTGCCATGTGGATTGAAAGGGAAAAAAATGAAGAAGGGGATGACTGGTAGAACGAATGCACTCTCAATAGACATTTGAATGCTCAACAGCAGGCATTTTAAAAAGAAGGCATTCTTGGCTGCAAGACTGACTCACCGTTTTTAACAATGATTTAGACATGTTTGTGTAAGGAATCCACTGTCATTTCTGATGTGTATATATGTGACTAAATAATAATGCTCATGTGTATGGATGTCTTTTGATTCTTTGCAGCTATAAACCCATTCTTGAGTACATTGACACCCAGTTTGAAAAGTATCTTGAAGAGGAGCTTAAAATAAAACGTTCTCTGTATAACTACCATGATACAAGAATCCACATCTGCCTGTATTTCATCGCTCCCACCGGTCATTCCCTGAAGTCCCTGGATCTCGTCACAATGAAGAAACTGGACAGCAAGGTGACTTATAACATTTGAAAACTGAGTATTCTCAAAATTAATGTTGCATTTTCTACATTTTTGCATTACTTGTATCTATGTGTTTTTTTTTTGTTTTGTTTTTTTGCAAAGGTGAACATCATCCCCGTCATCTCAAAAGCAGACACGGTATCCAAGGGTGAACTAGATAAATTAAAGATCAAGATTATGAGTGAGCTAGTCAGCAATGGAGTGCAGATATATCAGTTTCCAACCGAAGATGAGGCTGTTGCAGAGATTAACTCTTCCATGAACGTGAGTCATACACATGAGCAAACGCATTATGCATATATGATTAATGGACAGTGTGTTGTGGAGTATTCAGTCATGTGTCAAATAAAGGTAGCCTAGATACACAATAGGCTTCTAATTATGTTATATAGAGGCTTAGCTATGAGTCTGAGCTACAAAAGCAAATCAAAATTCTAAGCAACATCATTCTGGTGTTGAAGTGGGAATAGTTAGACTAGAGATATGTCACATAAATATATTTACAAACCAGTTCTAAAACTAGAAAAGCACTGGGAGAGCGCAGACCTCCGCCAAGGTAGTGTTTGTACTTTTTTTTAAGGTAGTGTTTGTACTTTCCTCCACTAGATGGCGCTGAATGACCTCATATGCAGCTCTGTGCCGTCGTGTCCTGTCTTGCAATAATAAAGAATCTTTAAAAAATTCCTCGATCCAGACGGTGATCCAGATCGCCTCCAAAATTTAATCATCTCTTCCTTGACCCAAAGCAGACGTAGCCTGAAAATTTAATCAAAATCCGTCCATAACTTTTGAGTTATGTTGCTAACAAACAAATCCACAAACCCTGGCAAAACCATGACCTCCTTGGCAGAGGTAAAGATCCCAGTCAATTGTCCCACCCAAATTAACCAGCTCCCATTAACATTAGTTCAGATGTAACAAGATTATTAGGATGTTGTTAGACTATGTCGGACGTTATCTAACTAGCTAGTGCTCCTTGTTAACACACTGAGCCCCAATAATGGGTGGTGTCTGAAATTCCATTCTGAAATGCTAATTAGTAAGTTTTTATGTTGCACATAAACAAGTTGCCCATAAAGTTGGAATAATTTTATTTTCAGACAGATTCCTTTTAGTCCTATTTATACACATGCAGTGCAATGATTACTTACTGAGTTCCAGTTAGACTTTATCTGTCAAGAATAAATCACATTTCAACAATCGCTTCATGAGAAGAAGTAAAAATATTTTAACCAATAACTTTATAATAAGTTTATAATTTCCAACTTTATGAGCAACAGCGCGGTACATAGTATGGAAGTATGGAATTTTAGGCAGACCCAACATTAACTAATGCTACTCGCGACCAAGATGGTTTTGTAAATAACAAAATATCATCAGCCATAGTCTTGAGAAAAGGTGCAGACAGCAAAATGAGCTGCTATCAGGCCAAGATGTTAATTGTCTTCCTTTTTTTTTTTTTTTTTTTTTTTTTTTAATATATAAATGCTTAAAGCAGCATATGACTTTCATCACAATTTTTTTTTTTCAAATTTGTAAAACCTTAGTGATAGCCCAATTAGTCTTTTCATGCTTACACACTTGAATCACTTGCCTCATGGTGAAAAACTTTGACAATGACTCCATCATAAACACAGTCTGCTTGTTTATGTAACAAACCGAAACATCACTTGGGCTTTTTAGGAATTTTTGGTGCTAAGTGACTTGTGGGAATGGCGACCAAGTGAAAGCAGTTTCTCACAGATTCGGCAAGAAAATGAGCTAAATCGTACAATGTAAAATTATACAGTCCACGAGGGTTGTTTTAAAGATTGAGTATAGGCAATGGATGGCAGTAAAGGTGACATTTGGGTTCAGCACTCACAAAAAGACAGCGAAATGGCTGCTTCGTGGTATTCCCTTTAGGTTGTGACCAATTTCTGAAAAGGGCCAAGTGACATTTCAGTTTGTTATGTAAACAAGCAGACCGTTTATAATGGAATCATCTTTGAAGTTATTCACCGTGAGGGAAGTGATTCAGGTGCATAAGCACAGAAAGACTAATGGATTAGTGATAATTAGACTATCACTCGGGTTTGACAAATTTGAAAAAAAAGAAAAATTGTGATAAAAGTCATACGCTGCTTTAATGAGACACTTAGCTTTGTTATCACATTTGCGTTTTTCCTATTTCAAGCCAAATTCCTATAAGCAGTCTGATTTACCAATCCTTTATGTTTCAGACTTATCTTCCTTTTGCCGTCGTTGGAAGTGTAGATGACGTTAAAGTAGGCAATAAGATGGTGAAAGCAAGGCTGTACCCCTGGGGATCAGTGCAGGGTGAGTCTGATTCTGCTGAATCCAGTTCACAATTACAAGCATCATAAAAAAGCCCTCAGAACAGCAGAAAATTCTGTTCAAATACATGCAGTCAAACTCCAGTTTTAGCTTTTCAGTGTGTGTAAGCATTATGTAAAGCTTTTTTTTATTAGCATAATATGCACAGGCCAATTACAATCTTCCTTTTTCAGTGGAGAATGAAAATCACTGCGATTTTGTAAAGCTGAGAGAGATGCTACTGCGTGTGAATATGGAGGATCTCCGTGAGCAAACACATGCCCGGCACTATGAACTTTACCGTCGCTGCAAGCTGGAAGAGATGGGCTTCAAGGACACAGACCCAGACAGCCAGTCGTTCAGGTGAAATTAAGGGTAGTGGTAATGTACTGGGGCCATTTACATGAGCCAAAATAGCTCTGGTTGTTTCTAATGTGACTTTATTGGTGCACATCCAAATCCATGTTTAGAGGATGTAGTGAAATTATTTCTAACTGAACATCTGAGGCAATCAGAAATATATGTTTTCAATGTTTTTGAAATAATTCATATTAATTTGTTCATTATTGTGTTTGGTGTAATTTAATTGGTATTGTGTTATTTTTGCCTCATGAAATTCTCCTCAGTTTTTTAACTTTCAGTTGAACAACATTCAACAACAACATATGGTTCAGTCAAACAGACAACAATTACATATGAATGTAACTGTAGTAGAAGTGTTTAAACTATAATCCCTACATGATTACATAGTTTGTGTGATAAAACACATTGTATTAAAGGTTCAGTTTGTAAAATTTAGAAGGATTTAGGATGCTCTAATTGCATAAACGGAATATAATATTCATAATTATGTTTTCATCAGTGTATAATTACATGAAAATGAGAATTGTTGTGTTTTCATTACCTTAGAATGAGCCATTTATATCTCCCAAGGGAACAGGTCACCTTTCACAGAATCCACTGTGTTGCACTGCTTGTATTTCTGTAGTAGCTCCAAAGGGACTTCTTCTGTTTTCTTTCTGTTTTGTAGCAGGTGGCATTTAGTGTTAACAATAACCTATTATGTTTGACAGTGGATCAGCATTAATAGCACCTCAATTAAAGAGCACAGAACTGACTCTGTTGTGGAAAGGTGAAGGGATTCAGTTGGTTTCAATCTGTATCTTCACCACTAGATCATGCCATTAAATATGACTCACTGAGCCTAAAATATTAAACATCAGGTGTCAGCTTTTGCCTCATCGTAATACTTATGGATGAAATAAGGCTTCAAACTGACCTGCTTTTATGATGATCTTCAGCCTTCAGGAAACCTATGAGGCCAAAAGGAAAGAATTCCTCGTAGAGCTGCAGCGCAAAGAGGAAGAAATGAGACAGATGTTTGTCAACAAAGTAAAAGAGACAGAAGCAGAGCTGAAAGAAAAAGAAAAAGAGGTGAGCATTGACTTCATCTTATAAATAACTTCTTGAAAGCATTTGGAGTATGTCTGACAGCGTCTGTGTCCCAACATCACCTCCAGCTTCATGACAGGTTTGAGCAGCTCAAGCGGATGCACCAGGAAGAGAAGAAGAACCTGGAGGAGAAAAGACGAGAATTGGAGGAGGAGATGAATGCGTTCAATAGAAGAAAGGTTGCAGCAGAGACGCTGATGGGCCAGGCTCTCCAAGGCTGCTCACAGCCCTTTAAGAAGGACAAAGACAAGAAGAAGTAAGTCTGCTTTTCTGGAGGTTTGCACTTAATTTGTGTGGCTGCTCAAGAAGTGGGTTTAAGCTTTGGGTTGAGCTTTAAAGTGTATCTTATTGTCATTAAATAGCAGGAAAATGATGATTTATTAATCTGTTGGAGAATCACAAGTTAGATGTCAAACATAAATTATACTCAAAAGCCATGGACATTTATTCTCTACGGCTAGTCTTTGTGGAGTTGACTGGACAGGGCGGGGAGGCATAGAATGTGATTAATGAGATAGTGTTATCTTCCCAGAAGCCACGTTGGCTTAGAAAGTGATCCAAGGACAGATTCAGACTGACACTGTGTGCCCAGACACAGTAGGAAGGGTCACAGCTTGCATGACACAGCCTGATGCTTATGTCTCTGCAGGCTGACCTGCCAGACTGTATCTCAGGCAGGGGCACTTCTGTTTACATACGACTGGTCTCACCGATGCTCACACCATGTGCAATGGGGATGATGCTCTGATGTAACTCATAGAGCACAATAATAATTTCTGCAGGTGGAAATGTATTCTGGGATAATTATTCAAATGACCAAAATATTTATGCTCAATAACAACTATAAAAGTAGCCATAAAATTTCACAAAGGTGTCTAACACAGAATAAAAACTCACCACAGTGTAGTTATTTCTTTAATATTTGGTGAATGGCTTGTGAGCACTAATAAGAGCCTGTACTTTTGGAGCTAAAAAGAATAAGACAGTTCTTGAGTTAAGTTAATGACAGGATGTTCACCAATACAAAATACAAATAAGATTATCTATAACAACTGTTCTAATATTAAAAATTATGCTTAAATGTGAATTCACACATCATCAAATTGATTGATTTTGGTGTTTTTAAATCTAGATGAACTGGCTGTGTCCTATAGTATGCCCATGACTAATTCTCTTAGATTAGGTAAAAGTTTTCAGAAACAAGGTGTTCACATTTCTTTAGAGTGTTTGTTAATCTTATATGTTCTATGATTGAACAGTCACCTTCTTAAATGTAGTTAACATAATTATCCTCCATTTCAATTGCATAGTACTGATAAAAAAAAAATAAATAAATAAATAAAAGAAGACAAATAAAAATAGGCTAGATTTCAGTAGATTGAGAGTGATTTCAAAACAGAACTCATGGTCAGATGGTTGCATTATATGGTATTTTAGCACCATAAATAAAGAGAACTATGAATAAGTAATGGTTTTATAATATTCTATGCATTTTTTTTTAATTGAAAAATGATTTAGTAAGGGAGAAAATGTCATCAGTGACCACAATAAATTATCTACTAAAACCCAAGAGCAGTTACACACCAAATAGATACACAACACCTTCATATATCAGGATATGTCAGTATTATGCATCTCATTGTGTGATCAGGTTAAGAAACATTGGTTTGTGTTTTTAAACTGATTTAATTGTTGAGATGTGGTTACCTGCCTGCAGACTGCAAAATGTTGATGTGTCAACCCAACCACTGTTCTATTTGCATTTCATCCATTTCATTGTTTGTTTTCAACCATATTTCAAGTCCTCCATTATTTTTCTTTTAGCCATATTTTGTCTTATTTCTTTTCCCCTTTCAGTTGATTTATGGCGCAAACATCCAGAGAAACCAGGAATGTGTCAGTCATCAGCATGGGAAAAAGAGTCTGTCATGTTTGACTTAGTGACACTGTACGTGAAGACTCGGTGACTCAGTGACTGTGCACATATGTGAGCCTGAATAATGTGATGAGCCACTGTGTATTTATGGATCTAAAAGGTAGCTTTGCTCTGTCTATTTAATTTGTCCCTAATGCTGACTCTGCTAGACACAAAATAACAAGTCGGTGGACTGTTTTCATACCATGTAGCTTGTGTTATTTTATGTTCTTGCCATGAATGTGTGTTCATGTACTGTTGTAAAGTCTCTGTTCCTCAATAAGGCTCTGATAGAGTCTTACAGGAACAGTAGACTGTCAGTTACTGACTGAACTGATAGTTAGGAGTTACATTTTGTGTTAACTTGGATTAAATTAATCACAGTTTGGGTGGTCTGGAGAATGTTTCATTTGCTAAAGAATATCTAAAAAATATACATGATGGAATCTATATCTTTTGTATTATCATTATTCTTAGTATATTTTTGGTCAAATAATATTAGTCCAACCATTCTACACAAAATTATAAAAATGAGTAATAGCTAAATGATTCATACTGTTTTAAGTAAAAGGACAAATATTTAGCTTTCCAATAAAGAATGACAATGCAAAACTGAGTAGAATATCAGTTCATTTGTTGGTTAACTGTACTCCTTCATATTCACTTCTCTCTGGGACTTCACATTAAGCATTTCTTATGACACCTTTTGCCTCCATAACATACAGCATTGCTATATTAATTTTTTAAACTTTTTTTTTTTAATTTCATTTCCCTCCATTTAAATCAACTTTTACTTTTGGTTTTGGTTTCAGTTAGTGGTTACAAACATAAAACTATCATTGAACTTGATCACCATTTGCCCGAATTTGCCACCTGTTAAATGATCTTCATTATTAATACATATCAGTTTGCTCTAATAAATTATGCACTGTTTTTCTTCCCCTTCTCATAGCTTCTTTAGTCTCCCCTCTGCGTGCTCCTTAACCTCAGGAAGGAATTTGAATTAGAAGACTTTCTACCACGTCAAAAGATCGCAGATTAACAATCAAGTGTAAAACGTGTATTACTTTTTACAGTGTGAATTGACAGTTTTATATATAGATGCACCAGCATCCATGGAAGTGAGTCATCTGAAGTCTTCCATGTCTGCTGAATTCTCTTTATGTAGCTCTTAAGCAGCTCTGTAGCATGGTTTGTGCATGGCTCTTAACCATATTTCTGAAAAGCCCACTTTGCCAAAACCTCAGTTTTTGTACTAACTGTGCTTCTGTCATCTGCCATGTTATACTTTATTTTGACTAATGACAAGTTACACTGTGACATATCATCATGAGGTGATATGAGACGGCTGTTTAAGGTTAAAGGGATTGTATTTTCTTTTATGATTTATAGTAAGCACTTTAAAAATTATATTACAAATCATATATTTATTGATATAAAAGGTATCCTATCATATCAACATAGTAGCTCTTATTTTCTGTTCAAAATATAGTTATATGTACTCCATGAAGTCTGAAAAAATATATAAGCTGATGTGAATAAAAATAATAAAAAATTAACCATTAATTCAGAATTAATTTCTGTCATTGTCAGTAGACCTATATGGGGAGTGTGTGAAGACATACTTTCAGATTTGTATATTCTGCTGTAATAAAGACTAACTCTATTGAAAATATGCTTTGATGTCTCCATTATGATTCATTTTTTGTAGAAAAGTGGGAGTGAATAAGCAGGATTTGGGCTGTAGTGTGCTCTACTCAGCAGATTTAGATTTCTTCCAGACTGTTCCAGAAACTTGCCAGCAGGTGTCCCTTTAAAAGGAGGAGGAGCGGTATAAAGTGATCATGTTATGGTGATGATTACAGGTATATGATGAAAACAAGTAGATGATTATGTAATGTTTTATTCTGAACATTTATTGCTAGTATGTCTTCTCTATTTATCATATTCTCGTCCTCTGGGGGTGTCTCTGTTCCGTGTTGTATTGGACTGTAATAATTGTCATCATCATTAGCAGTTTCATTTGATTATTAAAGAAAACTAATTTTGGGTGAAATAGTTTATGATATGACCTAAAAACGGTAATAAACCAGGACCCGTAAAGACCGTGTCTCAGCTCCTCCCATGTGATTGGGTCAGCAGCTCAAAAAGGGCAAAACTTAAAGTTGACTGACTGAAAACATATCCAATCAAAAATCACAACTATGAATGACGTCTATTGGTGACCAATGAGATGTCACCATGTTTGGGCATGGGCTTGGTTATATTCTTCCATTAATACCTAAACTGCCCTTTTCCCCATCGCCTTACGCCAAGGGTAGGGGGATGTGCATAGGCAGAAATTAACCTATGCTTAAAACTTTCTGTAGTGGAAGTTCATACTTACACTTTTTTGTGTTTTAAACTCATTTCCATTCGCCTCTTTTGAGCGTTTGAAGATTGTTTTCACCTGCATTTTTCCTTCATAATATACAAGACAGACCAACTTGAGCCAAGGTAAGTCAACCTAAAGCCTATTTTTTTTTAATACATCTAAGTTATCTAACATCAGTAATATTTTACTGTTAATTGTGCCTAATGTTTCTGTCAGTTTTATCAAGAAATAAATGTATTTCGTGGGTAGAAGTAATTTGACGTTAGCTAGCATTAGCGCTCGTAGCTAACCTAACGTGAATTAATTTGTAGTTTAGCTCTCTTAAAACATTATAAAACCATACTGAATAATTTCCAACTCCTTATATATGTTAAAATACGATAGAAGGTTGTAGTTGTCCAGTTTCTAGTGAGCTATCGGACTTCGGCTTGGCGTTAGGGGGCTGCATGTTAGCTCTCCGTTTGTTTGTATGGCAGGGACATGTCCCGACATGACGCAGGTCCTGCCCTGATTCTCACGAGGCCTGTTCTGCACGAAAAACAGACCCGTTTTCTAACCTGACATCAAACTGTAGGTTAAACCGAGTTAGAATTTACGACAGGGTCTGGTATTAAGCCATCATTTGCTCAAAACTGTATTATATATTATTTCTAACTTTAAAGACGTATTTCTGATGTACAACACTGTCTGCTCCAGTTGACTCCAGTTCAGTGACAGCTGGCAGAGGAAGTCATGTTACTGAGTCACTAACTTACATATTTGGAAGCTCTAACATGTCTCCGCTACTGCTGACAAACTATACCCCGAATATCAATATCTTCTCGCTCATGAATCTCAACTGGGGATCGGGATACCATAAAAGTAAGATGTATATTTTAAATAAAAATACTTTCACTAAACGATGGTCAACATCATAGCAAAATACAAGAGTAGGTTACTCAGTAGGTCGACCAACAGTGGATTTATAAAGAATGATAAAGTGACTATCACCCCCGTCTCCGTTAAAGTTTTGACTGAAAATGTATTATGTACACGTGAAATCAAACCATCTGTCACCTTAGGCTTAACTGGATCAATGTCCATGTGGAAGTTACACTATTAAAAAGTTAAAAAAACAAAAAAAAAAAAAACGTAGGTGGAAGTGGTCGTTGTCTTTAGAGACAGTATTTACCATCAGTGTTTAAACTTAGTCTTACTTTAGCTGTTAGTAGTTATGAGCTGTAAAGGAATCTTCCTTCCTATCAACATGTGGCGATATTAAATGTTTTTCATGTCTGTACAGATGATTGACACAGTAGCAGGACCTGGAGCACTGCCTTTTGCAGTTCAGCTGAAATCTTTGATGGATCTTGAAGGCCGATACCAGCCAAAACTAACTGGCCTGAGACTCATTGAGAGCGCCCAGGACAATGGCCTCAGGATGACCTCCAGACTTAGGGAGCTGGAGGTGAGGGACCTGCTCTCCCTCACCAGATTCTTTGGTTTCAGCTCTGAGACATTCTCGCTGGCCATCAGCTTGCTGGATCGATTCCTTTCTGTTATGAAGGTTTGTAAAAATACTACTATTGATTTTGTTGACTATTCAATACATTTTGAATAACTTAACCTTTTCATCCACAGATTCAGCCGAAGCACCTGTCCTGTGTGGGTTTGTGTTGCTTCTACATTGCTGTGAAGTCCTCAGAAGAGGAGAAGAACGTGCCCCTAGCCAATGACCTGATCCGCATTAGTCAAAATCGCTTTACAGTGTCTGACATGATGAGGATGGAGAAGATCATCATGGAGAAGCTCTACTGGAAGGTGAAAGCCCCAACAGCCCTTCGCTTTCTCCGCCTCTTTCACAGCCACATCCAGGAGCAGCTCGATGCTGAGAGGTAAGGACAGATGGTCACATCAACCTGCAGGGCTGAGTCATGACTCAACAAGATTATATTTACTCTACTAAAATGTGTCTTCTCATATTTGGCTTTAAAGAGAGCACTAGACAAAAATATTTGTTGGGGCCAACAGGCACAGTCTCATTTGAAACGTCAAGACATTATGTGACAACTTGTCTGAAAATGCACTAGTTTAAACATTCTAAGTGTTAATATGCTTCGGAGGTAGAAGTACGTTTTCAGATGGCTTTGTCTTGTTAACTCGTTTTAGTCTGCTGTCAGTAGCCAAGACATCTAGAGTCTCTTATGTGCATGTTATGAAAAGTTAAAATGCTGATATTTATAGCTTTTTTTTTTTTTTTATAGTAAGAAGATCCTGAGCCTTGAGAGACTGGAGGCTCAGCTTAAAGCGTGTCACTGCTCATTTGTCTTCTCCAAAATAAAGGTAGGTCACAGTAAGTGGTGTCTTATAAATGATAACCTATTTGTAGTTTGGTGCCATGGTAACTGAACACTGATGCTCCTTTGTCCTAATGCACACTTCCAAAGTTTTATACTGTATTGTAACGTTACATACATGCATTAAAAAATAAATGTGTGTGTATATGTCTCAACTATCTTTGAGAAAATGATGTGGTTAAGATTGGCCACTCATCATTTGAAGCTGTGCCTTTGGAGGTCTTGCTAAAACAGCACATTTTCTTTTTCTCTGCAGCCCTCTCTGCTTGCTTTAGCTCTGGTGTGTTTTGAGGCCTGGGATAAACATGACCCTGAGAGCAGTGACAAAATATCAGAGGCCTTGAGTAGCTTGCAGCAGCAGATGAATGTAAGTTAATGATTAATTAAAAAGCTGTGGGAATAGTTTCTAAGTAATTCCAAGCATAATGTTTCAGGTAGTGTTTTCCGAGAACAGCTGCATGTAACAGTCTGTTTTTTTTGTGGGGCTTTCTTGTCTGCAGATTAAAGATGGGGACCTGGTTTGCATGCGGGAGTTGGTTGGAAAGTGCCTGGCTGAATACGCCACCACTAAATGTTCCAAACCGATCAGGCAGAGACTTCGCTGGACTATTTCAGGGAGAACAGCACGCCAGCTGAAGCACAGCTACTATAAGATCACCCATCTCCCCACCATACCTGAGTCAGCTTGTTAAAATATCAGACTTTGATTGAGTGACCTTGCATGCAAACAAATCTGTTCCTTAACAGCTTAATTTTGTGATTGGCAGTAAACAAGTCTGTGAATGGTGACTAGCTTTCAGTAAGGTCACTCATTTGAAGTATACTTATTTTCTTTACAGATCTTCATCCCTGATGATGGTGTTCTTTAAAGAAAAGAAAAATTAGAAATGCATTTTTTTTTTTTTTTTTTTTTGTTTGACTGGCATACATCAAGCACACTGTATTTCATCAGCCCCCATCACAGAGAGGAATACTGTTTCAGAAAGGTTTACCATCCGATTTTACTTTCCTGGTTGAGTTGCTTGCACAAGTGTACAGTATGTTCTCGTTTAATCCGTACCAAGGTGTTTGGTATTTCCTGGAACGGGTTGCTGGTTTTAAGCTAATAAGTATAGAACCACCTAGGTCCTCAGTCCACCATGTGGAAGAGGAGGGAGAAGGATTTTGTGAACAGCTAAAATGGAACCAAGATATCGGGCCCAAAATCCTTAACTCCCACCCTAGGTTGCTAAGCTGTCCTGAATGCACACTCCTACCCAAGGTGATGATTTTTTGTTTTTTTTCTATGGCGAGGGAGCTCTGGTTTTTCCAGTGAACTGAAGCTAGTGACGATTCTGTCATTTCTGGCTACTCTATATTCTGAGCTGAAATGTCAGCTTTATGATCAGCGGTTACAGATGAGTTGTTTTCACTGATTTTTAATTTGTGGACACAGAGTGAAGCACCACACGTACTAATTGATTTCATTTGTCAATTATGCAGAGAGCACTAAATAATTGGTCATTGCTGTGGAAATGCGGTTCAGAATCTGTATGGCGTTCTCTTTGCCAGTTTCCCTGTGTAGTACAAATTTACTTCTGTAACAAATGTGTTCTCAGACTCAAATTGTTGAATTCAGTACACCATCTGGTTAACCTATGTCCTTGTACCTTTCAATAAAATTTATTGAAAAGCCAACAGTACTGCATTTTTCGCCTTTCTGAACATCTCAAACGCTTCATCCTCTGAGCTGTTATAATCTGTCCAAATAACTTTAAATCTTCCTTATGGTTTCTTGACAGTCTTTCATAGTCGAGGAAAGTCACATGAGAGCACTTGCTAATAAAAAGTAGTCATACAACAGTTATCCGATATTCAAGCTCTGAAGGCAGACTCGCTAGACCACCAAAGATCTGATGGATCCACTGTTACTGTCATGAGGTCCTTCACACTTGATCAGGCAGGAGCACATATCCAATATGAGTTGGGCATCATGTCATCTGTCACTTCTGCAGACTGGAAAAGTCTGGACCCCCTCCTGCAAAATTCCCAGAAATCTCTGCACCACTGAAGTCAAATCCTGGGTTCTGAAAGAAAGTGAAATCAGTTGATTTAGCAAGACCAATTCTGTTCCTGTGCAATCTGGTGAAAATGTCTCAGTTGATAACTTGCATAATTAGTATAAGACTATTTAAAAAAAAAAAAAAAAAAATCTTTAAGCTAATAAGTCTGTTCAGTGTATTTCATCTGTTAACTTTTTGTTGAGGCTGGAAACTTGGATCACATAGATTAAGATCAAATCAAACAACGAAAGACAAGATACCACATTTCATTACCTAAAAAATAAATCTCAATGTTTTTACTAATGATAGCATCACATTGTGGAAAACCATTTTATAAAACACCAGTGTCTTGAAACAAACTAAAGAATCGGTAAGCAATAAGTTAAACCACAATGTGGTGAACAGATTTACATTTTATGTCATTAAGCTATGGAAAACTGGTGTTAAAACTGGATAAAAACTGGATAAAAGTGTAATCATGGAAAGTTGACTGTAAGTGAAAAGTGTGGTAGGAAAATGTGAACAAGCAACAAGAGATGACCACAGAGAAGAAACTGACTGAAGGAGTAGACAGAGGCTGCAGTCAGTGCCACAACACAAATACAAGTCTGGGAAATGGACTCCAAGTGTCACATTCCCAAAGCTGAGACACTCCTGAACTAGAGACAATATCAGAAGAGTTATCTGGATGAAGGGAAAAAAAACAACTCTTTTCTGGTGTAATTTTGTATTTAATTTGGAAATTAAGGTCCAAGAGTCTGGAAGAAGAATAGAAAGGTGCAGAATCCAGACTGCTTGTAAGTCCAGTATGATATTTCCACAGTCTGTGATATGGAGTGTCATGTCATGTGATGGTATTACTCCACTGTGTTTTATAATGTCCAAGGTCAACACAGCATCTACCAGGAGATTTCAGAGTGCTTCATGCAGATAACCTTTAAGGAGAGGCTAATTTTCTTCTCCAGCAGGACTTGTCACCTGGCCACAGTGCAAAACTAATCAGAACTGGTTTGCTGACCATGGTATCACTGTGTTCAACTGACCTGCCAACTCACCTGACCGAATCCTCATAGAGAAACTGTGGTATTGTCATAATGAAGATTAGACACATGAGTCCCAACAAAACAGATGAGCTCAAGGCCACCATCAAAGCAACCTGGGCCATGTCATATTGTACCGTAAAAGTAATTTGTTCACAAGGAGCCGTGATCAAGTACTGAGAGCATAAATGAACATGCCTTTCATGAGTTTGACATTTCTGTATTGCTTCTTTTTAAATCAATTTTATGAACAACTAATATTTTGAGATACAAGTTGTTTTATGAGCCATAATCATCAAGCAAAAAAAAAAAAAAGAAAAAAAAAGATAAAGCTTGAAATATTTGACAATGTGTAATGAATACATAATTCATTTTATGGATTTTTAGGTCAATGTTTGATTTCAGTTACAAAAAACAAAACAGAATATTCACATTTTTTGACATGCACCTGTTATTTATCCTTTTCCTGTTGTGGTAAAAGGTGTGAAGGCCAGGTCTCGTCTCTGATTGCTCACCATCACTCACCTATATTTTATACATAGTACATAGTATGTGTAAATCGGACTTCCACATCCATTTTGGTTCTTCCTTAAGTTTCTTCCATTTCCCTATAATAAAGGGTTTTGGGCGGAGTTTTTCCTCAATCAAACAGAGTGTGAAAAGGCAGTGAGTGTTGCATTTTCTACAGATTGTAAAGCCCTTTGAGATAAAGCTCTGTTAATATTTGGTTATAGACCTAAAAATGAACTGAATATTTGCACACATTCTCACCTCTCGCTGGAACCTTTCTAATGTGAGCTTCCTCTGCATCTGGTCCTGGACCCAGGCATTTGCACAGTACTCCCCTTCCAACAGAGAGGACCAGCAATTCCCTGCCTCTCTGTTGGCCTTCATCAGGACAATCTGGATGAGACATTTATCCTCTACAGAGAAAAGACACTAGATTGTTATATGTACATGTCCATCCATAGCAGCTCTGTTAATTTGAAGGATGAGACTTACCTAGTGTCCACGTAGCCTCATCAGACACAGTGGTACCAAACAGCTTTCCCTGACAGAGGAGGCGAATAATGCAAACAAGACAAATAAATAATTTTACAATGTGCTACTTCATGAATCACATTTGTATCGAAGAAGAAAGGCATTATTTTCTAGCTCAGGGGTGTCTAACATGTGGCTTGCCTGCCAAAGGGTCCAATCCGGCCCACAAAATTAATTTGTTAAGTGCAAAAATTACATTGACAATATTAAAAGTCAAGGGTGTTAATCTCATTTTGGTCGAGGGGTCACAGATAACCCAGTTTAATACCTATAAATTATGACACCAATTTTTTAAATTATTAATTTTTTTTAGTGTGAATAAAGTAAAATGACAATGAAAATGTTCATAATGATAAACCATCCTTTCACAAACATATGAATATTCTCGACCACCATGAAAAATAAACTTTAACAGTACTATGCCTGTTACTACAGGTTTTTGTGCCTTTGTAGATCCATTGCGATCTGTAAGTTATAATAGTCCATTAATGCATGAGAAATTGTGACTCTTGACCTGTTTATATTAGCCCTTTGGCATGATGGGTGCCTGAGAGGAAGTTTGTATTTATAAACCTTAAAGTACTAACTATAGACAATTCTTCCTCTTTATTATTCTACAGGAATATGCCCTATAGATCATTTCAGTAGCCTACCTTGAAGATTTCCTTTCCTTTGACGTGTAGCTCTATGTTCTTGGATCCTAACTGGCACTTCACCTCCTTGGCTGACGTCCCGTGAGGAACCTCGACTTCGACGAAGACCTCCTCCATGGTCTGGTACCAGGACCCCCATGGGGTTTTGCAGGGGACAACACCGCTCCTCTCCTCAAAGTGAACTGACATCCCGAGGTCTCACACCAGCTGACAGCCCGGCTAACGTTAGCTAACTAACTTATATCTGGATAACAGAGAGGTGCTGAGAACTTGTATAATGCAGACAGTACTGGTTGCAATTTATCTTTCGGCGGCTTTCTAACACGGGTTTCTAAAATACCAGAAACCAGATTTATTTAGTACTTAGCTTAGCATCAACTCTTGCCTTATTATGATTGCCTCGCACGCTCTCGAAACTTCTTCTTCGTGAGTCAATGTGTCTGTCATTTCCGGTTGTGAACAGCCTTCTGCCTTTTGGCGACATCTGCTGTCAGAAAAATAAATTGCAACATATAAATCACTTATGACAAGAGACAGATTTGACATTTATCTATATTAGTTCCTCTTTGTTGTCTCTTTGTTGAATTTTTCATTATTATGGTTTTTGCTATTTTATTCTGGCTTCATTAGGAACCCGAAAAGAATCTGCTGTTTGTCTAAAAAAAGGAGTGGATTTGCTAATCTGATAATTAGATTACTGTTCCTGTCTTAGTACCTTCTGTGTCATTTTGTTTCCTCACCAGTCACTTCTAAGACATCAAAGACTATCGTGCTATTTTACTCATCTTCTATATATATTTCTTTAAGTATGTCTTACTTGCAAAGTTGACAGAGAAGGTGGTAATACTTGCTGTAAAGGATGATGCTGTCAATAAATGTAGTTATTTTTATCTGGTGGATAAAGTAAGTATTTTGTGAGTCAAATGTTGGTTGTAAAAACAGTGACCCTGAGAGTTTAATCTTGTTTGTCTTTGCAGTCTTGGTAATGTTCATGGAAATGAGAAGGAGAAGATTAATTCGGATGACATTACTCGTATTTTGGATCGATTACTGGATGGTTATGACAACAGACTACGACCTGGATCTGGAGGTACTTCATAAAACACTCTTAAATCTGAAATGAAGGACAAGAAGCTTTATATGTTTTATACACGCTGGTTATTACTGTGTGCATTGTACATGTGTGAATTTTTATTACAGGTGGCATTACAGAGGTGAAAACAGACATATTTGTCACCAGTTTTGGACCTGTTTCAGATGTTGAGATGGTGAGACATGACTTCTGTTAGGAGATGTATATGTGCTGACTGCAGGAGATAACAACGCTTCAGTGACCATTGAATGTCTGCCTTATGGGCAATCTGCCATGAGACCATCTAATGAGCTTTAATCTGTTTGACCAGCCCTATAACTCTATTATTGATGGCCTCTAAATCAATATGACAGCATGTCAGACAGAGAGAATGGCTGAATAGATTGATTAATGATTATCTGGGTTGAGTGGCATCCATCATTGCCTCGTCATCCATCCTCATATTGGACTGCTGTGAATTGGCTGCAGAAAGTTGAAATAGCTCCTGTATTAAGCATGCTAATATATTAAAGTGCATTAAAATATTCAGATTCCCAGAGGACGAGGTTTTTTTTTTTTCACCTACTAACAATCTATGTTCACATATCAGGAGTACACCATGGACATGTTCTTCCGTCAAACATGGGTGGATGAGCGGCTGAAATTTGAGGGCCCAACTGAAATCCTTCGGCTGAACAACCTCATGGTGGATAAGATCTGGACCCCAGACACTTTCTTCCGTAACTCTAAGAAGTCCATATCCCATAACATGACCACACCAAACAAGCTTTTCCGCATCATGAAGAACGGGACAGTCCTGTATACTATGAGGTGATTCAATATTGTAAAGGCTTTGCTTTGTCTGCGAGTTTGCTACAGGACAGATGACTGACCCAGGCTGTTTCCTTTGTGTGCTCTTTGTCATTAGACTGACAATCAGTGCAGAGTGTCCAATGAGATTGATGGACTTCCCCATGGATGGACACGCCTGTCCTCTCCGGTTTGGAAGCTGTGAGTATTGCAGATGCTTATTACAGAGAGGATTAATCTTACCAGTGGACTGCTGTTTCTTTTAGTTTATTAACATGTTTCTTGTGAAAATAGGAATCTAGCCTCTCGTGCTAAAAATGTGGTCAGTTCCACCTGTGGTACAATGTCCCATAATGGTCTAGTGACAAATGGTGACTGCGAGCTAGCTCATAGGCTCAATGCACTGGTTGCTAACTAGAATTTTTAGCAACTGAGGAAGAAAATATAAATTGTGAAAATGGTTAATTAGATGCCAAATTACTGTGCACTCCCCGGTGCAGGATGAGTCAGCAAAATGTAAAATACCATTCAGAATACCTTTAAAATGACTTTTTAATCATTGTTGGACCAGGTATTGGATTATAGTTGCTGTGTAGACCTATCATATAAATGCTGAATTATTTCATGGGGCTTTAATGATGTCCAATAATGTCCAGATTCATAAATGTGGACATGCATCATGTGTTTAAGGGTTTCATAACTGTTTTTGTTATTTTAGATGCCTACACCAGTAGTGAAATCATGTTCACCTGGAAGAAGGGACCACTTGCATCGGTCGATTGTCCCAAAGAGTCCATGAGTCTCCTTCAGTATGACCTGGTGGGACAGACTTCGTCCAGTGAAATTTTCAAATCAAACACAGGTAATGTTCATTGCATTTAAAGTCACAGCCAAAAAACTTGCACTTAAGAGTTTAATTAAATTTTTGTGTTGACACATAATGAATCTGAGAGGTCAAGTGACTTTCCTCAAAGTCTACACCAGTGTCCATTACCCTCCCACAGCAGTCGATATAAAAGCCCAGACTTCCTTGAACAGCCATCTAAGATGCTTAAGTGGTCAGGGCTAATGCGAATGGTGTGCCTTAAAAAGAACTATAGGGTTTAAAGCCTAGTGAAAGCACTGACACAGAGGAAGGATGGAGTAGTGTGTGTGCATTTTCTCTTTCCACCAGAAGGAGAAGTGCTCCCCTGCTGTGAACCTTGCAGATTCCAGTAAGAAGGAGGAAAAGGATGAGGCAGGGATGATACCCATTTAGCATTCAGAGAGAGAGGGGGGGGAGAGAGGGAGGGAGAGCCTCAGTATGTGTGTGTGTGTGTGTACATGATGCAGCATGGATTTGTAATGTGAATGTCTGCATGCATGTGTTTAGACAGAACAGGCCAGTGTTACCCATAGTGACACTGCATCCTCTCCTCCTGCCTCCTCCTAACATGCTCCCCCTTCCTCCTCTTCTCGACTTCATCCCATTTTCACATGTCTACTCTGCTCCCTCCTCCCTCTCGTCCTGCTGTCTTCTTCCTCCTCACCTCTTTGTGTGCTGCAGTTTGTGGGTTATTCCAGTGTTAACAGCAGCAAAATATCTATATGTTTTTTTTTTCTTAGCTGCTTTTCTGTTTCAAGGGCAGGCAAGGGCATGTGCTCTGTGCGTGCTAACCTGCTCTGTCCCCCCGGGGTTGCGCTCTCCACACATGCTGTTTATCTTGCAGGTCACTACTCTGTGCAGGTGGTCCATTTCCATCTCCAGAGGAAGCTGGGCTATTACCTCATACAGACCTATATTCCCCTTATAATGGTAGTCGTTCTCTCACAAGTCTCTTTCTGGATCAACAAGGAATCTGTTCCTGCTCGCACAGTTGCTGGTACGCCTCCTCTCTTTGCAGTTACATGGAAAAATCATACAAATCATGTTCTATATTCTGATCTGTTATATTTGTGTGCAAATCCCCAGGCATCACCACAGTGCTGACCATGACCACTTTGAGTATCAGTGCCCGACAGTCACTTCCCAAAGTGTCCTATGCTACTGCCATGGATTGGTTTATAGCTGTGTGTTTTGCCTTTGTGGCGTCCGCTCTCGTTGAGTTTGCAGCAGTAAATTACTTCGCCACCCTGCAGGCCAACCGTCTGAAGAAGCAGAAAGCCAGACAGGACAGGCTGGAGGTTCTGGCTACTGGCAGTGACGATGATGACACTGTATCGGTGAGTGGATGACTGAATCTAAATAATGAAAGAAAATATAAAATATTAAAATATGGAGGTGACTTATAAGAAGGGATAACCTTCCTGCTGAAGTACCATCTAGCCCCTTTTAATATTTGCCTTTTGCAAATCAGGATTACAAGTAAAATTACTTTGGTGAAAATGTTTGCACAATTAAAGACCAATAGTTTTTCTGATTCACAACATATGAAACATGCTGAAAAAAGCAAAACTGTAGACATTTTGTAAAACTTGCAAGAATAGACATTAAAGGGGTCATATTATGAAAAATCGACGTTTGAGCGGTTTCCTATCAATAATAAGCATCACCGGGCTGTCTACAATTCCTCCTAGTATGAAAAAAGTCCGTTTTCTCCCTCTTTCGTTTTCTCCTTATTTCTAAGATATGAGCTTCAAACGGCAGGTTGCATTTTCGTGACTTGGTGATGGCAGCAAGTCACGGAAGTGCACTCGACCCGCCCCCCTCAGGTTAGAGGCTCGCCTCTGAAAAAGGTTTGCCACACCCACAGAAATGTAAGAAGTAGACTCATTTTTTTCTCCTCGCAAATGCTCCAGTGAGAACAACATTATAAGGAGGAGAGATAAGTATAACGTTACTTCACTGTTTATAAATTGCTCATTCACCAGAAGAGCTCGAAGTAATG